>PQWD01005932.1:0-49702 GCA_019425675.1 Leucinodes orbonalis | reverse complement strand
GTGTTGCCACTAGTAAGTAAGTAGTAAGTGTAAGTAACTAAGTAAGTGTTACCGCTCGCTCGATGTCGATTATCCATACTTTGGCTAAAATAATAGTATCGATAGGCTTATCGATACTATCGTAGCTAAATATAGACATTACTGAGGCTTTTTTTACTTTTGAACTGTTAAATTATTATCAGGGACATACCTGGACATACATATATTTACTATCTATCTGAGGATATCCCGGAAGTCACTTCGCCAGTGCTTAAGACCCTCCAGAAGCTCTTTAATTCCGTAATCCGTGATGGTACGACGACAGAGGCGTGAAGCAATGGCGTGGTTCATCGGTGTAGGAACGACATTGGTATTAGATCACGCCGCGTGGTCTAATACTCATGTCGTTCCTACACCGATATCAGTAAAGGAGTTCTGTCCTCGAAGTTGTAGATGAATATGTGTACCTGGGACAGGTAGTCCAAATGGTCTAATTTCGAGGAGGAGGTTCTCGTCGAATCCAATTAGGATGGGCAGCGATCGGGAAGTTGAGGCAGATCTTTTCGTACAAAATACCTCAGATGAGGGTCTTTGACTAGTGTGCGGTGCCAGTTATAAAATACGAAATCAAAACTTGGTGACTCACTAAGGGCCTCTTAACTGTGTGCTATGTTCCTTATAAAGGAAATAATATATGATAAATTTACTTAAACTTTCCTTATACTAATATTTCCTTTTGACTTTTTTATATACATTATGTCCATTTGTTAACTTAAATACATTTTATTTAAATGTCTTTCCAATTATTTCTAAAGTATATGCCAATATAAAAAATATTTTAATATAAATTTTACTAATCAAAATATAAACACCTGACATACTTAAACAACATACACACACACGCGCGTGCGCACACACACAAACTCATATGCGCGCGCGCACACATATACACACACACGTATTATGGCACTTGCCCCGAATCTCGATCTCGATCTGCGAGTGGGTTCTGGAGTCCTGAAATACAGGGCCGTCTTAGATTAGGCTTCGGTTCCACATGCTTACATATTTTGTCTCATAAATTTGTTAATACAGTTGTAATACCTGTAAATTCTGGTGTGGAAATAAATGTTTATTTACTTTTACATTACTTTATATTGTTTTAAATAAAAATCACGCCCGCAAAATACCACCCGTTGCGTCACATTGCCGATGGATCACAGGGACGCTAATTATAATTAATTAATAGATAGAAGTGATAAGTGTACCTTTTATGTGCATTGTCGGTACTCGTGTGCGTACACATGAGTACTCGAGTATGTGAGTTCGTGTTTAGTACTCGAGTCACTATTCGAGTTGAACTGACTATCTAGACACATCTCTCTTTCGTTATCACTAGCGATGGGCGTTTTCGTTTGACATCGATGCGCATCGTTTTTGAGTAAATCGCATCCAATGCAGGCATCGTCAAGTTAAGTTGTCGGTTGACTAAGATACTTGGTAACGGTTTCTTAGTGATAATGTTATATTGAGTAGGTACTCAATATAACATTATCACTAAATAAACCTGTAAATAGGTATTTTTCATAAAACCCGAATTCATCCGACTACACCCGATGACGCGTTTCGTTGCCGCTTCCCTCCGCCGCCGCGTATGGTTTTGGGCTGGTATATGTATGGTTGCATCGGTTATTGACAGCATTCGTTATTCAATATATCGACATCAGATGCCGGCATCGAGAGTTCGAATCGTTACTCAAGAACGTTTTTACAATAACGGCCATCAGTGGCCATCACTGGTTATCACTTTTTTGACATAAGACGTTGTTGTTGTCTAAAATATTTTTAGGTTAAATAGGAATAAATGAATATTTTTACTAAAAAAAACCTAATAAAACTTCCTGCCGTGATTTTGTTTGAGTCAGATCGGTGAGGTATCTCATGTCATATAGGAGTCAGGAAATAAGGGAGATTTATATGAGAATCTAATTATTCATTATGGTAAGTAAACATCGAAAATGCTCATTTTTTTGTTAATTAAGTGTTTAATGGTTTAATTAATGCTATTTTAATTTTCAGGCTCGAAATGCAGAAAAAGCTATGTAAGTACGGCCTGTTAAATACATGCACCCATCTTGAACTTTAATTTTATGTGGTGGTTTTCTATTAATTGTGAAACAAAGTTCAGTGTAAGTCAAGAAATTAAAAGACTACTGCAGAATTCTTTTAAAAGCATACTTTTTAAAACAAGTTAGCAATCAATCATACCATGCACCTATTAATGTTGTAATTTGCAACAGTCTCTGATAATACTACCATGATTTCAGGGTCCACTGTGTAGTTAACTTGTGACATAGAAACCATAAGTAACAGTACAATAAATGTTAAGGTACTACAAAACTAATGATAATACTATCAGTGGAGAAATGATGGAAAATGGGTACACATGCAGATAACTATTTACTTTACACTCTATCAGTTAGACATCCTATCAGGCTTCTTAGGAACTACTGAAATGACTATTTGATGTTAATTTGTATCTTCACGATTTTAGGTACAACAAACTATATACGAAATTACTTACTAATATGGTTTGCGTCGGATGAACATGTGATGTGGAGAGTAAAAAGGAGTATAATATATATAATAACTTATTTAATGTATCTGCACATGCCTCGCACACAACTTACTTATAATTTTCTACAAATCATTAATCCATCACACAATTACACCCACAAGGCGAAAACACATCCACACACACACACACATAACACACACACACACACACACACACAGACACACACACCCACATATACCACATTACACACACACATATATATATATATATACACATTTATACACGCACGCATTCAATAAAACTTGGACATATACGGAAGACACTGCCTCCACAACACAGGGAATCCTAGTGTGGCGTCCAGGGCTACTGATCCAATGTATCCACTGTGATACATACATGAAGCTCTATGAATTGTGTAACTGTGTTATATTTATATGTATCCTGTATCCTTGTATAGAACTGAAAAATATTTTTCATTTTTCATTTTCATGATGTTTGTGTTGCTAACTACTCACATACACATAAATTAGCCATATTTTTAAAATTTAACCAATGATTTAATTTTGATTGAATTTTAATTCAGAAATATTTTGTTAGTCTGCCTGTGCTTTGTTTAATAAGAAGCATAAAGAATCTTCTATCTCTCTCAGCCCTAAACTTATTGCAGTTTATGGCTGGAGCTAAGTCTTATTTACTTTGTGCCAGATATTCCAGTCAGCCATGATTTAGCCAGCATCCTTTTGTATTTGATTAATAAAGTTCATCATGTTAGAAGTACCAAAAATATTCTAAGATAAACTAGGTACAGCCCTATTTCTTCTGAATATCTCCCCACCTATTTTCAGGCAAATTGGTTTAGGTGTACTTGAATTATATATAGTATAGCTATCATTACTTTAATTTATTTACACACATTATATACAGAATGAAATCGAGAACATTGGATTTTTTAAAAATAAGAACCCCATAAAACATTTCAAAATATGAGTACAATCAGTATCAGCTCATTAATCGTCTCCACCGAGGGGCACGGGCCGACCTTAGGCCTTAGTCGTCCACGCAGGCCAAGTGCAGATTGGACGACTTCACACACAACCTTCGAATCTCTTCAAAGGTGTGCATGAAGGTTTCCTCACGATGTTTTCCTTCACCGTAGGAGCGTCGTTATGAGTACAATAATAGGTTGAATTTAAAAATTCACCCTGTAGATAATAGTAATGAATTACATATTTATCTGGACATGGATTGAAATAGTGTTAGTAAAACGAGATATAAATTTAACATATTTTACATTTATTTGTAAATTTATGCAGGGAAAGCTCTCAAAAAAAATTAAAGGTTTAAGTATGTTTATCCATTGTCTAGTACCCATAAATACAGGCTTCACGCTTAACTTGGGGCTAGTTGGCGCTGTGTGAATGTCAGTGGATATTTATTATTTATCAAGTTTTGATTTATTAATTTGAGAATGGACTTAAGTATGCTTGCAATCCAAGATTACAGCTCAATAACCCAGATAGACCCAGGCCAGACGTGGGCCCATTCCAATAAAATATATGGCGATTCTTTTTTTGTTAGGACAACACTGGCGCGATGGCGCGCGGCCCAAGTACAAGAGGCGGGCGGGCAGCGGGAGCGGCGGCCATATCTCGCTTCCGAGTGCAATGACCTACCACAGGCCGAAAAGTGGCGACTGCAAATCGTCAGGGAGATTGCTAAGAAAGTTGCACAGATACAAAATGGTAAGATCGCTTGTTCAGATTTTTAACACAAAATAATGTAGTATTGCAAATGCAGTTATCAGTTTTGGTGACTTTTAAATATTATCAATTATACTATAGCATTCTTAAAAAAATATATTAACATTTTATAGCCGGTGTGTATAAAACCCTTAAAAACGAATAGGTATTATATTCTATAAAGTACTAACATAAAAAATGAGTCAACCTCATTCAATTATTTTGTTATTTTAAATCTATATGGCTAAGGTGAGTTGATAAAAGATGTCTCACTAACACCAAAATTAATAAAATTTTAGTTTGTTTAAATAGCATCCAAATTAATTAATGTCAAACAATAATATTAAATATGGATGACACTGAAGTTGTAAAATCGCCATCTGTTCGTGGTTCTCCCAAAGAACCCAGTATACAAAGCACAAAATCTCCAAAAGAGCAAAGTATGAGGTCCCAGTCTTACTCCAGTAACACAGAACCTGCAGTATTGAAAGAATCACCATTAATAGTATCTCCGCCCTCGGTAACTCAGTCTCCGATCACTTTGCCATTGCCACAATTTCAACAAGCTAATCTGCCATCATTTGTAAGTACAAGTTCAAAAAACCTCATGGAATAAGAGCCTAACGCCAAACTCAAAAACTTAAGTCTAAAATCGAACAATATCGAAGAATTTACTAATGAGACGAATGATGAACATATGAAGGACACCACTAATACGAGTACAATAAGAAACCTGTCCAATGAATCGGGGAGCCCACAAAAACCTATCAAGATGAGCAGCAATATTGACAAAATAGAACATATAAGTAGAAAACTTACAACTGAAGCTAATGCTCTTAGAGATTCAATCAAAGGTCTATCACATGATATTGCTAAGACAAAAAATGATTTGTTAGTTTGCAGCAATGATGTCGATGACAATTTCCCATATCACTTGTTTTTGATAGAAATTATTGTTAACAAGATCCACATGAAGTGTGAATGTTTTGAAATTGACTATAGTAATCTTGTTATTTCTGCATCATTTTTGGGAAAGCATCCTATAATTCTGTACGATCCCTCGTATGGAAAGATTGAGAATTTCAATAGACTTAATGTGGGCAAATCAACCTTGTTTGCGATGACATATGAAAAAATATGCTCCATAAAAGATTTCGAGATAATTCTTCAACTGACAAAGCAACCTCCATGCTCGAATTGTGTAACGAAAATTTGTGAAACACGTATGGATTACACAAAAGAATTTGTCGCTTTAAGAGAAGAGCTTTGTAACAAATGGCGAGAGCAGAAGCCTAAAGACAATATAGAATGTACCTCGTCAACACCGCTTTCAAAAAATATGTATTATCTATCATGCGGTGACGATGATAACCAGGATTCAATTGGAGTTATTGAAGTCACGGTTCGCATGTCATTCCTTGGCAAAGAGATCACTACTGCATTTTGCACCTCACCAAAGCCGAAAGCGGCGTCGTTTTTACTGAAGGAGGATCGAGGAATGTCGATGTATTCATGCCATAAAGTTGAAATGGATGACCATGGAAAAATACTTTTAGATGAAGACATCATCACAAAGAAATCGTCACCACATAATGGTGCGAATAGATACGGTCCAAGGTCTGTGAGTCCTGTGTCGCAGTTATCAAGTATAATATCTTCAAAACGGGATACGATCCCCCAGTGGTATATCCAAGTAATCTAGGTATGTTTCTAGTTCAAAGATGTGTAAGGTAATTTTTAACCATAAAACTTTGTGTTTGTAATAATTATTATAATATGTTTTCTAGGTGGGCTCCCAAAATATGATGAGATCCTTACCAAAATGAATGCAAATGAGCTTAAAATCAGAGTTCCGAAAAGCACTAAAGTAGAGAGAATGGGAAAATATGATAAAATACAGGAATTGTGTACATGTGACAATACCCCATATAATACCGGAGAACAAATCCAATTTGAATTGCCTAGAGATTCAACTTCCCCCGATAAAGGATATCGGACGCACACATCGAACCTTAAATACACTTACAATGGTTGCGATAGTGGTCGAAGCTACGATAACAAAGATAGGAAAGTTGTGAATGTAACACCGACCAACTGCCCAGTGCCCATTGATATGGAGAAAATGGTTCACCCAAATAAAGATGTGTTCATACTGAAAATTGGGAAGAAACTGGAAACTAAGGATAAGAAAACAGATCTTGAGATTGAATTTATAACGCCAAAAGCACCACCAGTTGCACCAATAGAGAATACGCACATTTCGCAGCAATGTAGCTCTGGTGACTTAAAAAAGATTACACCTGAGGGTCGAACCGAAGAAAAGCAAAGGGAAAGGCAAAAAGAAGAAGAAACCTGTAAAAGAGACCAAGAGAAAGAAGAAATAGAACAAATCTTTACAATATAATATTGGCAATGCATATCAGATTTTGCAACCATAATATCTACTTACTTATCTTCAAAATCTCCCCAAAAGCGATAAAAATACATCAATTTTAATTATTGTATCTTATCTTTCCCCTAAACACACTTTTATTATTTAGGTCCGTATTCTAGAAGGAGACTTAACACAATCTCAAATTTGTCTTACTTGTCTAGAAACATTTGCAGTAACGTTTAGGTCACTGCAACTATTCAAAAAGTCACCAAAACGTCGGGAGACAAATTAGCAATTATTATCATTTGATGACCATGTGGTGTTGCCGGCTGCAACAACAAGGCTTCCGGGTTCGATCCCCGGGCAGTACAAAAATTTGTGTGCATGAACAAGTCTGTTTGTGGTGGTTTTTTCTGTGTAAAATATGTATTTACAAAAAAAAGTGTTTAAGTATGTTGTGGGGCTGTACCCATCTAGCACCAAGTTAGGCGTGAAGCCTGTATTATGATTTATGAGTACTAAACAACGGATATGTCAGTGAATATGTGAATGTCAGTGGATATTTTATTTATGCGATTTAATCCGTAAAATCCGGCTATGATTCAAAACACACTCTTCGCCTACTTTCAGCTGGCCTCGGGGAATTTCGGATTCGAGACTTGAACGATGAGATCAACAAACTGATGAGGGAGAAACGTCACTGGGAAGTCCAAATCAAATCGTTGGGCGGACCTGACCATGCGCGGGTTGGCCCCAAAATGCTGGATCAAGATGGAAAGGAGGTACCGGGTAACAGAGGTTACAAATACTTCGGTGCTGCCAAGGATTTGCCGGGTAAGTTGTTTTTTTTTTCATTGGGTAAGTTAATCATATTGATAATTTAAAATATGATAAAAGAAACGTTTATTTGTAAAATTACGTAAGGCCTGTACAAGTATAATTTAGAAATAGTTCGTATTATGCTCTAGAACGATACTCAACCGTTGATCTTTTGCTTAAATCGAGTTAGAAAGGGATAGCGCTCTAAACGATAAATAGCGCCATCCCTTTCTAACTTAATTTAAGTAAAAATAAACATTGGGTCGCGTTCCAGAAAACGGGCCTTAAAGACTTTAATCTTTATATATCATATTATTTCGAAAATTAGAAAAGAATGGTACGTGGCGGGATTTGTACCTGCCTCTCTAGATCGGAAAGCAACAGTCCACACCAATAAGCCATCGATGCTCTAATCCAAATCCATATTCTAAGTCTGAAGGTTCATGTCGCGAGAGTTGGAACACAATTATTACACTATTGTTATCTATTCGGTATCAGACCACACGGGGGGTGATAGGTTAACCCATTGAACGCCGGGAATCCAGACACCATAGAAAATCTATTATGTCTGGCGCCTTAAGGCGTCATTGGCGGTCAAAGGGTTAATAAATGGATTTCTACTATCACTTCGAACACATATTTAGGTGTTCGCGAGTTATTCGAGCAAGAGCCACCGCCGCCGCCGCGGCGCACCCGCGCTGACCTCATGCGTGACGTTGACGCTGACTATTACGGCTATCGGGATGATGAAGATGGCTTGCTGCTACCCCTCGAACGGGAAGCTGAGATTCATGGTGAGATTTTAAATTATTAATGCACACATTTACATATCTGGGAACAATATATTAAATTTAAACAATGGTACAAAGGTATCAACACTTTTTAATACCTTTTTTCGATCTAACTGTTATGTAAAATATACCCGCCACGATGAGAATTATTGTAATACTCTTATTTTGGAATCAATGTAATATCAATAGATATTCATTACAACAATAAATCTATAATATATAAAGACACACATGTGAAAAGTACCTAACTGCAGTAAATAATCTTAACAGTGGTTTTGTGATGTATACATTTAGAAGCTTGCGAGCCCAACCTTAGATTTCGGTGTCGTTAAGAGAGCTCGCCTCGTTTGTTTGGCGCCGGACGACTCTTAAAGTCTTTTTCGGAAATCGAGCGTTTATGAAGGGTCGAACTTTTTTAGCCTATTGAGCACTCGATCGATCTCAAAGCATTTGCAGGGCTTTTTTAACGTTCTAGTTCAAAACGGGCCATTCGGCCGCTTCGACACTAATTACCATCAGGTGACATGGCGGTCGAATGTTCGTCTATAGAAGATAAAAAAAAACTAGTTTTTGGCGTAGTTTTATCGATGCTTATCATAAAAATAAGCAATCTTGACCTCAGATTAGACTATGAAGACAAAATAATTTTGAGGATTTCAAAATAATTCCATGCTGAATTTTTTTTTACTTTACAATATCTCTAAAATTGTTTCAGCGATTGCAATCGCCGTTGAGGAGTGGAAGCGGAACAAAGAGCAAAATAAAGATGAAAACATACCAGAAGAGGAAAATATTTATCCAGAGGATGTGAGTATTTTTATTCAAATATCATAATGACACTGTAGCGTGCTTGTGTTTTTAATTTTGTACCCTTTCAATGACGCGTTATAGTCAAAATTTAAATGAACAATTTAATGTTATAAATTAACTATACGTATGTGTGGTGTAGTGCGGCTCGCACATTTTTTGGTTGACGTTTCTTCGTGATCGTGCATTTAATTAGTTTATCTTAGTATACCCAGTAAATTTACAACTATATAGCCCTCTTCTGAAACACAAAAATGCATAACACTCGCATTTTACTGGCCGATATGGCCACTGCTGTGGTTACTCATTTAGACGATTCAATATCAAATGTGGGGTAGTTCGATATACTCTTTTTCCATAATTTCCAGCCCGACGACAAACGAATCGAGGATGACGATGAGCTCACCAAGGCTGGCGTTACGTCACACGTGGCAGTGCCTTCACAAAAAGACGTGGAAGAAGCCCTACTCAGGCGGAAAAAGCAAGAACTTATGGAGCGGTACGGGTGTCTCGACGTCAAAATAGAGCAAAGCTGACACACGCAGAAATAGTTAATTATAAGGTTATTATTATTACGAACTGTGTTTCTTTTAGCCCTGGCTATGAAAGTTTTGAGAAACAAGCTTTGCCCTGTGGTATAAGTAAGATATTATCCCATAGTAAAACGTGGCGTAACGCATCGTGAGCTGCGCGTGGCGTGGTACAACAATACTTTATTTTTTTTAAATAAAATATTTTATCTTTTTCCTTATTATCTGCATCAGCTGCCTGCTAAAAAAGTCCCGTCCAAATCGGTCCAGCCGTTTAAAATATTACATGGAGCAAGCAGACAGACAATTGTTTTTAAAAATGTTGTTTTGGTGTACGTCACATTCAAAGTTCTCTTCTAGGATATGTCTTAAGCTCGGTGAGTAAAAATTCTATTCACTGAGCCTAAGACGAATCCTAAAACGGGATGAAATGAAAGGATTCCAATAATTTGCAATCATTTATTTCAGATTACCTTTTTTAAACTATCTTGGACAATTTCAAGCAAAATATACACAATATAGTGAAATATACTAAGTACATCCATCAAATTGTATCTACGACTCACTGGCCCGAATGTTTCGTACAGATTAACAAACAAAACTGCCAGATATATATACGTAATAAAATATTTAACTATGCACCTCAATATTATCTTTATGCGTAAAATTATTGCTAATTAAAATAGGAATGTACAAAATTAAACATAGGTACTGTTTTTAAAACATTAAAAAATACTTACGATATAAAAAGAAATTGAGATATCAAATTATTATGTTTTACTTTTATTTTATCTGTTTGAAATCCACAATTAAGTTTATATTATAATGTGCACCAAAATCTACTTATACCCATATATTCCGATTTACATATATAACATCTTACGCGCATAATATATCCTTTAAAAGCTTCTACAGTATAATACTTAACGATAATATAAAATAATGAGTTGAGTTACATAATAGAAAGCAGATTTCAACAATCAATTAACTATATAATTTCGTGATGAAAATTGTGATATCTATGCTTTAGCTTTCTACTAGGATAAGTTTAAAGTAAAAAAAAATACGACGTTTTTAACACATTGCCCAATATAAATAGCGAACGTCTTAAACACTAAAAGAAGCACAAACCAACCTCAAAGACCATTGCTTTTTATACATATTCCATATAACTAGATCTTTAATTATTTATTCTATATCTATTTCACAAGAAAATGTAGTTCAACACATCAATTTAAACATTTTTGAACAATTCTAAGCGATAACAATATTAAACCTTGTTAAACAAGTTTTGGATTATTTATGTAACTCCGCGTGAAAATAACACCAAAAAATAATTATTATCATTGAATTTGTTGACCCACAAAGATATTTGTGCTTCTACATTACATACAACATTAATAGAAAGGCGTTCAAACATTCTAGGGTTAAATATACGTCAATTTTTTTTTTTTGCGGAATTTTGAATACCTATTCAAGAATCAGAAATTAATTGTAGGCTTATTGTCGAAGTAATACAAATACTTTAATTTTTTTTTGCATATGTTCAACTTTAACTTCTTGACTGAAAATAAGCAATCGACTTCGCCTTAACTTATGGTATATTGATTGAACCAGAATTTCAGGGACAGCTAAATTTTAAACAATTAAGTTGGAACAAATCTGCCTGTGGCCAAGATATACATCAACAGTATTTTTAAATAAGTTCAACCTGTGACGACATAACTGCATAGCAGACTACAAACCATTTTGGAGCAACTGAATTTCAACTAAGCTAATAGCTAACGCCCTAAATTAAGAGTGGGCGCATCATAAAATAACTGGGATCACAGCGCATAAACATTTTATTGGAACAAGTTCTGCTGCTTCGCGTCGCTCTCGAAGTCCGTCCACGCATTGTTCAGCTCCATGAAAATCATTTTCGCTAGATTTTCGTTGGGAGTACCCATTTGCTGTGAAAAGAAAACGTTTTTTACAAGTTACAAACTTTGAATGTGTGTTTTCTTAGCAATATACTAAAACTTCTCCCGTTTTTTTTCCGGATTGTAAGTATATATTTATTCAGTCAAACATATATTGTTACTTCACAAAAAGGCACATACTCAGCATATGCCTGATTGAATGTTAGATCTTCCTTCTTTAACGAATTTATCAAATATAGGCTCTATTTTTTATCCTTTAAAAAGTTATCCTTTTGCTTTTTTCATTACCAGTTTGTAGTAGTAGTCAAAAAAAGAACTTATGGGACAGCTATAAAGCTATGACGTTTCAGCTGATTAATGATAAAAATATTTTATCACACGAGGTATTACAAACCACCGCGCTGGGCAAATGCATTTGTGGCATTTTTGCAGCACACTTTGAATGCCGTAGTATTATACATAATTCAAAATCTATTGTTCATCAATGACCAATGACTGACAAGACAATCAAATACTTAGTTTCTAATAAGAAAGCAAAAAACATTTATTTAACCACAAAATTAACATTACAAGACAAGTACAAAACAATTAAACCTTATTAATGATAAAGAAACAAAAAACTAAGATGAACAAAAACAATGTGAAAAGAAAGAAAAAAACCAAATCACTAAGTACTAAACAAGAAAATAAAATAAAAATGTTCTGGTCAAAAGAGCCCTTCAGCTTTTGTTGCCATATGTGTCTGAGTAGGCATTAAAATGATTCAAAAGTGAACACGGCAACGCTGTTATTCAGACAGAGCCCAAAGAAAAATAAGACATTGTATTAAATACAAATACTAAATACAAAGTTTTTAACAAAAAAAAGTGCCCACAGTTTACTATCTATACTACAATAGTAAATTCTGTTATTCAGTTCCCATAATACAGGCTTCACGCTTATCTTGGGACTAGATGGTGCTGTGTGAATATCTATGGATATTTATTATTATTATTTAATTTATTACCTTATCAGGATGTACGGCCAGGCAAGCTTTACGATAGCTGCGCTTAACATCGGGTGGCGTCACCAGTTGGGACATGTCACATCTTGACCAACGGCACTCGGCCCACACCACGTTGTGGAGAGAGCACAGCAGAGCGCGAATATTCGCCTTCTTGCCTTCCGTCTGTAGAATCATACGATTATTTATTATTTCAGAACATGCTATATCTATAAAGTGTTAGTAAATAACATTAAATTACTTATAACTATGTTAGTTTGCATGTCATAAAATTTGTTTTTATTTATCATTGCATCAAAATTTTGGATGGAGTGTTTGTACATCACCCCATAATATTTATGTTCAATATTTATATTTGACATTATCGCGCAACTAAAAGGGTACAAAATCAAAAAAGCACGAGTACACTACTATATCATTATGACAAGTGAAACCGAATGAAAATTCTGCCCAACTGACAAGACGGAAAGTTATACCGCGGACACTTTATGAGTGAGATTGTGCATCTGGTTCATGGTTTATATAAAGTGAATATTTATAATAGGCATGACGACTGGGCCCTGAAATCGTAAGAACTATTTCATATTATTACAAATCTGGGTTAAATATAACGATGTGCTTACTCTCAACTCGAAAACTCATGTTTTACGAATTTTATTAGTCTTCAAAGTTAGATGGGCAAGTCCATTTTTAAAGTACATTAACTGTCAAAAATTGTTAACAAAAGGATAACACATACAATTTAAAGCAACTTTTGCTATGAAACCGTTTAAGTAAACGCAACATTTAATATAGCTGTAGTACAAAATTCACAAACTATGCGTACTAATTACTGATGCGTGACGTCATAACTAGGTAGCCATTTGTATGAAGCGTTTTTGGGAAAGTCCATTAATGTGTTTTTAGAATTGGAAAATCTCTGTGAGTTTTAATGTTAACGGAGTAATTTTTTTACAAATGTTTCTATTATTATGCGGTCCATCGATATAATAACAGAAAAAAAAATTGTCATCATCCCTATTCCCTTACAAATATAACTTACCCATTCATATATCTTGAGTTTATCCGGATCCATATCCCGTACAACCTCCTCTTTCCTCATAGCGTTCATCGTCCTCGGTCCGGCGTCGCGTTTGGTCGCAAAGTCGTAACCCTGACTACCGAGCAAGTCTCCGAAAACGTCCATTGGTTTCTTTGGCTTCTCGTCCGCTGGTGTTTTAGCCGGCTCGAAGTGAGTACGACTGTTGACGTGTTATATTGAATTTTGAGTCTATATATATAATTGTCGTACTTATGGCATGTATATATATGATATATAAAAATATAGTTTTCATTGTGTCTTGGTTATCAGTAACTTACAGATAATGAAGAAAATAATAATAAATATGGTTTCAAGGCAGGTTCACTACGTTCCATAAAAAAGAGGAGGAGGTGTACTCACGTAAATACTAAGGAGCGTAAACATTAGTGAGTGTAAAAACAATAGTGAACAAAGGTAAACACAAACAGATTTCTATATTATTATCCGTCCATGCCTGTTATCCGAGATAACAGATGTTAGGTCTCTTATACCCGGTAATTTCACAAATTGTAGTGGTAAAAAATATAGAACGTCGGTGGCTCATTGGTGTGGACCATTGCCTTCTAATCTGTAGGGTGCAGATTCAAATCCCGCCTAGTACCAATATCTTTCGAAATTATGTCTAGGTACGTTTATCCGACGCTCTTACGGTGAAGGAAAACATCGTGAGGAAACCTGCGCACGCCCAGGAAGAGATTTAAAAAGAGGTTCACAGATTGTGCGTGAAGTCAGCTAATCCGCACTGGGCCCGCGTGGACAACTAAGGCCTGTACACTCTATACGAGTAGGCTCGTGCCCCTCGGTGGGGACGTGTAATGAGCTGATGATGAATGAATGTGTTAATGGCTATTACCTGTAATCGGGTTGGTGTGCGGGCGAAGCTCGTGGCGTCACTAATGGCGTGCTCCCCACAGACGCGGCAGCCGATCCTATTGTTGCGCCTAGTAGGCCTATATCCGAGAACGGGTCCTTTTTAGTAGGCTGGGCTTGTTCTAATGGAACGCTTTGTGGTCTTCCTGGAATGAGAAAAACCCCATTATTCTTTATAAAGATTTTACGCACTTTAGACTTTAGACACTACACTGCGCCCGTCACCCGAGACGAAAGATGTTACGTCTCCTATACCCGGTATTTTTACTAGCTACAGTGCCCTCCAACTTGGCCTGCGTAACTTCGAGGGCTAGTAGGATTCAGTTGGGCTGAGCAGCATTCGGTAAGCTACGTCATGTCCTAGCCTCAACTATTCCGCTATGCTTAAAGACGAAAGTCTTTGAGCGATGCGTCCTTGCCGTGCTAACATACACAGCTGAGACATGAACACTGACTGCAGGATTGTTCACAAGTTCAAAGTGACTCAACGCGCAATGGAGCGAGCTATGCTTAGTCTCTCGTAGGGATAAGATCAGAAATGATTTAATCCGTAAGAGAACTAAAGTAACCGACATAGCCCGCCGGATAAGCAAGTTGAAGTGGCAGTGGGTCACGTATGTCGCAGAACCGATGGCCGTTGGAGCAGACGAGTTCGTGGAGACCGCGTCTCGGCAAGCGTAGCGTAGGACGCCTTTCAGCCCGATGGACCGACGACTTGCGAAAGGTCGCTGGTGAGGCTGGATGAGAAAAGCGAGGACCGTGATATATGGCGCAAAATGGGGGAGACCTATGTCCAGCAGTGGACTATCGCAGGTTGAAGAGACAGTGCCCTCATGCCGAAACACAGGAATGTTTACTCCTATTTTACCCGAAGGTATCTGGCACTGCTGGCGAGTCTACCACCTCGTAGAACATGATTGCTCAATATTTAAATAACAACTGTAGCTTACCATCCTCCTTTATCAGCTGCGGAGTCAACAGCGGCTCTTGCTTGGGCATCGGGTCGTTGAGACCGAAAGGATCAAAGTTGAGCGGGTCACTGGTCTTGCTGTTCCTCTCCACGGGCTCTGTCGGCGGCGGGCAGGTCACCGAATATCGACTCGGCTGCAAATTGCTAAAAACAAAAGTGATCACATTCATTTCGTATTCAGCTTGATAAATATCTACTAACATTCACACAGCGCCATCTAGCCCCTAGTTAAGCGTGAAGCCTGTAGTATGGGTACTAAAAAACGGATGAACATACTTAAATATTTCTTTTTTGTAAATACATACATTTTATACATAGAAACGGCCAATACACATAGACATGTTCATGCACACAAAAGTTTGTAATGCCCGGGAATCGAACCCGGAACCCTTGGTGTAGTGGCCGACGTCTCAACCATTACACGAAATGGGTCGTCAATATGGAGTTAAATGACCATTAACATTTAGCACACAAAAAAATTATAGATGCTTGTTGCTGCAGGCCTTAAATAGCTTTGGAACGTTGTCACACGGAAACTGCAAATAACTAATTAGGTGAAGATAAGTACAGCAGAGGACTTTGATTCGACATTCCGGATATTGAGAGGCCGTGGAATATGTGTGTTGGAATGTGATTGGCTTAGCGTCTGAGACATAAAACTCTTTTATATGAAGACAGGATTTAGAACACAATTTTAGGGTCTTATGCATCCTAAAATGAGTAATACTTTCCAGTTTGACTTAGCTTGTGTGATGAATATAACCCTTTCATAAGAATATATAGGATTTCAAACACTATCTTTAGGGTTCTAACTGTTCAAAATTATTTTAATAGTCGAGGAAGTAGCCTGCCGTTTCTATGATCGACTGATACGATTGTCACTAACATACCTGGGTGTTCTCATCACTCTTCCCGGCCAGAAAATCACCAAACTCGTCGGCTTTCTTCTCCATCATGCCGAAGAAGTCGAACGAGTCCTGCGTAGGTAGTTTCTTCTCGCGTTCCGGCGCTTGCTGATTGGTCAGATTGAGGAAGTCCGTGTCGGGCGCTTTGGGTGCCGGTGGCCTTCGTGGCGGCTGTGGAGAAGGTGGCGCGGGTCTCGCTGGCGGTACCTTTTGTACGTGGGCTGGGCTGCTGTCCGCTGTCACTGTTCAATGTATGCAAAGTTTCGTTTTGGTTTTTCGTCGACGAAAAGTTGTTGTTTATTTATGTTTGAATCTTCATAGATACAAGTTTAAGAAGAACAGACATAAAAATAACGCATAATTTTTTTTAAATATGATAAAAACATTTAGGTAAAAAAAAATCTGATTTATTCATTGGCATGTAATTATTTATTTTCATTGCTAAAAACAAGATAGCAAGATGTTATATTCAAACTAAATATGAACTTCTATTTAAATATAACGATTCTAAAGTGTATTACGACATTGGTATGAACACAAATTAAGCCGACATTATATAAGTTCTATACAGCGATTGAGAATGCGATCAAAACCATCTTGTTTAAATTTAATATTCATAATAATAATAATATCATAAAATAAAATAAAACTGCTATTGCTATAAAAATATATTAAAAAGCAGTGTGAAATGGAAATTATATGAAACTTCACTACTATTACCCATGCGACATCCAGGATAAGTGTTTTAGTAAAGGCGTAAAATTAAATAAAAAAAAACGCAATAAATATAGACATTAATATTTTGGAAAGTGTTTTCTACTCGATAATTTGGTAGGTTTCATTCACAGAAATTATAAAGCTACTAAGTCATGCATATTTATGATTATTAGGAATGAAATGTAGAATTAAAATGAATTATAAAAATAATAATACTGTATTAGTTATGAGTGAATGAAATGAGACCACACTAGACATACTTGGATTCTTGAATGTAGCACCCTGACCACGGATATTGGCTGCATAAAATATAAACAGATACATACATTATATACATATTAGTAGTTACGTTTGTTAATCACATATATCATACTTATACATAAAACTATATGAAGTAATACTGGTATCAACGAATTATTATTATTTTTTGGTTAAAATTCACACAGCGTAGATGGCGCCCAAATTACTTGAAACTTGTATTACAACTGGTTAACATACTTATATACTTTTTTTTTGTAAAAACATACATATTATACATGGACACCCAGACCATTACCAAGAGACATGTTCATACACACAAATGTATGTACTGTCCGGGGATCAAACCCGGAACCCTTGGTGTACTAGCCAACGTCTCAAGTATTATCCTAAATGGGTCGTCATAATTGTTGTCATCGCCATCATCATCAACATAGCTATTAGGAGATTGAGTCGTAGCACACCATGGCGCCCAGTGCTGATTGATTTATGATAACGCGTAGTATTCTAGTTACCGAGGGTGTAACGTGGGTAATTATGATTCAGCACCCGGTTTAGATGTCTCCCAGTTTTTCACCACAAGCCTGATTACCGCTGTGGTATTGCCCAATCCACTACATCTGATTGTATCTACGGTATATTTACTTACCAAAGTTGTCTATGGTTTCGCACTTCTCCAAGTTAGTGGAGAACAGCACATCGGGCGTCCGTATCGCGTACGAGTGATCATCCTCCCACGGGTCAGCGCCCGGTTTGCGTCTTTCCCCATTTTGGACCACGAGACTGATCACCGCTGTGGTGTTGCCCGAGAAGTGGTCGTTAACTGGCACCGTCTCGTCTATGCCGTCGATCTCTGATCTGTGTTTATGGTGTAAGAACTTTTATTTTAATTGAAATCATTAAACATATTGACCTTTTATTTTAATTCACTTAAATTTGATTTTATAAATAAACATATCTGTCAACTTTCACACAACGCCGTCTAGCCTCAATTTCAGCCAGTAGTATGTGTTATGGTAACTAAACTACGGATAAATATACTTTTAAACTGTTTTTCTTTGTAAATACATACTTATTATATACAAAATAATAAAAACAGATATATTCATGCACACAAATTTCTGTATTGCACGTGGTCGAGCCGAAATCAAAATGTGGTGTAATAGTTGAAATCTACCTTTACACCGAGGGTTCCGGGTGTTCAATGAGTTATTAATTTAGGTGTGCATAATATAAATACGCACACCACAAAAATAGGATGAAGAATGCTATCCGTTGCTTAGTACCTAAAGTGTAAGCTTCTCGCTCAAATTGAGACATTGTGGCGTTTCGTAAAAAAACATGTTGATATTGTACTTATGAACTCTTATGGAAGTAAAAAAGATGAGCTTCAACTCTGCTGATTTTATCCACAAAGCGTGGTGCATAAATGGTAAAAGACTGCCACTATCTTTGTTCACAAAGAATATTTACAATAAAAGTCTTCATAATCTTTAAGCGGTAGTTCTACAAAGAATAAATATACAATTGCCTTTGTAATCTTCAAGCGGTATATACCTGCGAAACTTGATAGCGTGGTGTTGCGGGTCTATGAAACCCGTATGGAAGTGAAGTGACAAAACGGGCACAGCGTGAGCTCGTCCTAATTGCTGACGAGCGTGGAAGACCACTAGGGCCACGTCACCCGCCACAGTTGTGTCTAGCGGCAGGCTCACCTTAACGAAAAAGTTTTAAAATATTGGGTCCATAGTACTTTATTCAATTTGGCTCATTAAAGAATGCTTATGAATAAGTTACCAACAAATAAAAAAATAAAAATACTTTATCCAATTTAAGTATAGGCCTCGTCAAACTTTTTGGACGCTCCGTACTTCGCACAAGACGATGCGCAGTTAACAAAATTCATACATATGTACTTGACTATACCTGATATTCGGAGCGGCCATAAAGTTTGGCGAGATCTGTACATAAGGAACACTTTTTTATAAGTGTACATGACGGTCAAGACTCTCACCAATGGTAAGGGATACGCATAATCATGACTAAGCGGAATTGAAGCAGACCTACAACTGATAGACAGTTATTATCTTCCATCAATGCCGCACTGCGCCCGACACGCGAGACGACAGATGTTTAGGTCTCCTATATTATTATTATATTATCTCCTATATTACGATTATTATCATATTTCTTATTAAAAAGTACGGAAATGGTTTAATGATATCAAGTAATGCAATGAAAACCAGAAACGAAACATTACTTACTTTGCCTTCAGCCATTGTGTACATGTGCAATCTCTCGTAGTCTTGCATTGTTGAAAGTAGAAGCCTATCTTCGTTGTACAATTCAATATACGGTCTACAACCATCCCTGAAACATAATAATTCAAATTAGTGCTTATGATATAGCTACTTGTGGTAGGTAATCCCATTTCCCATTATTCTAACCTACCATAAATTACCTGGGCACTTGTCTTTCGCAGTGTCCATTGGGAAACGGGGCCTGCTTAATGCATGAGACCACAGAGGGAGTATTTTATGTTATTGATAAATATATATTCTTACCTCGCTTTTGTAAACAAAGGTACAGGTTGAATTGTGAGCGACACCAACGTCACCGGCCGGAAGTGCGGGAACTTTGGCTCTGCCCTGAAATAATTAAACTTATATAAATTTATATTTCTACACACAAACAAATACAGATTTCGTATTATAATTTCTGTCATACAATCCACTGGTAGACAAGGCATTCCTTAAGAAATCTGATTGTTTAGAGTTGAGACCACTTACCTTCCACAGGTTTATTGTGGATAGCCCAACCCTTGCCCTTTTTGCAGCAGGGCCACAGGCAAGTAAGGTAATACATGATACAATGTAACTTAAAGCTTAAAACACGTATCATCATCATCATTACAGCCTAATTATGTCCACTGCTGAACGAAGGCCTCCCCTAATGATTTCCACGCGGACCGATCCCTTGCAGTTGACATCCATCTGCTACCCGCCACCTTAACCAGATCATCCGTCCATCTGGTTGGGTGTCGGCCTACGCTTCGCTTTCCGTTAAAACACGTATAGCACGCGATAATAATTCGAGATGGTAATCGGCAAATGACATAAGGCGCGGGGGAAACCAGTGAGTTCTATTACCACAATAGCCAGTGTAACTGAATAAACCTGATTAATTTTGGTTAAATAAACCTAATTTAATTCATACTGCTCTTATTTTTGTTGCATGGAAAAACTTAAGTATTTACACGGAGGCGGGGGTCAAAAATTACACAGGTACTTTAGTGAAATTGTTCTTACTTAGGTAATCAATGAATGGCCCCTTGTATTTAATCTAAAGGAGGGCTCTATTGGATGGCACATAACCTAGTTGCCCACTGGGAAAGGTGGGCACGATAGTTTGTGGTTGACATTTAATAATAATAATATAGTATACGTTTCATATTTACATTGGGGAATGAACATCATATCGGTTACCTTATAATATTAGAGAGGTAGTACAGATATCGAAGCTGACTGGGTGCGATGTTGACCGGGGTACGTTTCACAGCGAATATCTGCAAAGCGTCTTCGGGAACGGTCACAAGTTTGGCGTACATCAGCAGACCGCAAAGCAACACACACGACATTGATTTGCCGTCCTGAAATCGAGCAGTTGTTTTGAAATAATTTGATATTAATCACCCTTATTAACATACACAAAAACACATGAAAAGTCAATTATTTCCGGCTGTGATAATGATCTGGTTAGAGAATTAAGGTATAAAAATAAGTGAGATCTATGACATTGTTGTACTGAGTAATCATTAGCTTTTGTTCATATCTCCTTCAAGGTTGTCTGTCATGGTCAGGCGTTTCACTAACCATCAGGTTAGCGACCGGACCATCCTGTTGTTTTCGTAACATAAAAAAAAAAATTACATTTCGTCTCGACTCGTCCGCTGCAAACGATTATACCGAATACTTCCAACCGGGAGTTAAGATAAGTGCTTCTCCTAGATAAAGGTCGAAGTTTATAAGCCTGCGAATTGATAATTACTTGGCACGTGATAACCAGCGCATTCCTGTCGTCGCCGCCCAAGTACTGGTACATATGCTGCAGCGCGGCGTAGTACTGGGAGAGCAGCGGCGCGCGGTGGTGGGGCGTCGGCCACAGCGCTCGCGCTTCTGGCCCGGACCGCGGTAGGGCGGCTCGACCGCTGCAAGCGCTGTATACGGTGTACCGCCCACCTGGATGACGACTGTCCAGGTATGCCTGGTAATCATAATTTCCGTTGTTACTGCTGATATTTCTTCCTGGGAGAACGTGCGTTAAGCCGTTTGCGCTAGTACCTTAATCTGAGGTATTATAGAAACACCTGAGATAAACAATAAACTACGAACGAACGAAAGAATTTTTTTTATGGCTCAGTGGTGTGGACTGTCGCCTTCCTACCGGGAGGGCTGAGGTTCAAATCCCGACACGTACTAATGTATTTTCGAAAAATATTTGTACGTTATCCGACGCTCTTACGGTGAAGGAAAACATCGTGAGGAAACCTTCATGCACGCCTGCGAAGAGATTCGAAGGTTGTGTGTGAAGTCGTCCAACCCGCACTGGGCCCGCGTGGACGACTAAGGCCTAATCACCCTATACGGGTAGGCTCGTGCCCCTCGGTGGGGACGTTTAATGAGCTGATGATGATGAACAGGAGGCAAACGGGCATACGGTTCACATGATGGCAAGTGACACCGCCGCCCATAAACATTTGCAAGACCTCAGGTCCCAAAAATGCGTTGCCGGCCCTTTAAATGTGTGTACGCTCTTTTTTTGAAGGACGCCAGGTCGTATCGCTCTGGAAAATGTATTCTGTGGAAGTTCGACGAACGAAGAAATATCAACCGAAAAATGACCGAGCCAATTGACACATACGTTGACTTATTGTTATATTTATGTCATTTAATTATTCATTAAAATTATGACCCTAACGCGTCATTAAAAGGGACATTAGGGTAGGCTCGTGCCCCTGGGTGGGGACTTTTAATAAGCTGATGATGAACAGGTTACGAAATCAAAAGCACGAGCATACTACTGTCACTATGACATGAAGCGAGCGAAGTGACTATTAATGAAAATTCTGCCAACTGACGCGATTGGCAGTTAGTTTATTGTTTATCTCAGAGAAAGACGAACAGTCTCGCGGGAATAACTGACCTACAACTAAATAAATTTCTGTAAACTTTCCGCGATAAGTTTTCGAATTGTTTTAGTATAGCTGTGTCTTCTTAGAAGTATGTAGACATCAGACTCTGACACTATGGACCAATCCCTAGTGTAAAAGTTCTTAAACTGGCTGTAGACCACAGACATGGTTTTATGAAATGGTTGTTATATTGGTCATTGGATATATTACATACAATTACATTTGGTCAGTAATAAAAACTGTCTTACATAGAAAAATAAACATTAACTCTTACACCTACCTTGACATCATCGATGTGGTTAGTTTTGTAAGCACTCTCCAGCCCTTCAGAAGGGTATGGCATCACAATTATACGACTAGTTATGTAAGTTATATCCAAGTCTGTTCTAGCTATTGACCTGAAAAATAAACACATCAAATCAATGGATATATTGTACATAATAATGTTTTTCTTTCCAAATAAATGCAAGTATGTAAATATATTTTTTCTGCCTTTATTGCAAAGATTAACATAACTTTTTCACACAAACTGGGTACCTACTTTGTATGTATATTGTTTGTTATCGCTTTTTTGTAATAATCAATACATAGTTTTACACGTTATTGATTCAATTAAGCTTTTTTTCCGATAGCGGAACATGAAAAGAACTAGACTTTTCCAAAAATCGAACAATAAATATATAGAAGACATTTTACAGCAACACTAGCTCCAAACTTAGCAAGAAGTTTGTAATAAGTATATAAAAATAAGGAATATACACAACTTTTTAAAATTATACTTTAATTAGAAAGCACGTAGACATATAGACCTGTATAGGCACACAGTTTGTACTGCGAGTGGATTAATCGCGGCGCCATTAATAGTTTTTGGTTTGCAAAAACAGAACATCCAAATACTCAATTCACATTCGAATATTTATCGGATAAATATGTGTGGTCATGCACATAGAGTTCCAGTTACAAAACCTTTGTAAAAATTTTTGAAAGGTTATGTGTAGGTTACTGACAAAATTCTGTAACCAATGATATAAATAGTTTATAAAAAAGTGGCTATAGTGTTTCTTGCCGGCTCTTACTACAGTAAATTAATATTTTAAAGATACTTTTGAAAGTAGATTCAAAATTATCTGTAAATGATTAATAAATACACAGCGCCATCTAGCCTCAAACTAAGCAATTAGCCTGTAATATGGATACTAAATATTACTAATACTTATATACATTTTTTTTTATTCGTTTAAAGATATTTTGATTTGATTAAATTATAGCACTCACTGTTGTACAGTCTGCATGACTTTAGACGAGGTGTCCTTCAGGTTCTTCAAAAAGCTACCGGCACCTCCTTTGATCGAGGAGAACAGACCTCCGGCCTGTTGGGGTGGCGCATAATGAGGAGCTGCGGGCGGTCGAGCCGGTGGTGGGGTCTACTCGGCTCAGGAGGGCGAGAGTCGCATCTCTTGGCTGTTCGACGAGGGGTCCTTGTTCGCTGAAAGGAAATAACAAATGAAGTTGCTATTCTTAAACACTCACTTGTAAGTTTAGTTGCTTTATGGATAAATTGTAGACAGTGATTTAGGGATATCTTTGGCATCTTATTTTATATTTTTACAAAAAATCGAACTCAAGGCTAGTGTGTTTATGTAAGAACAACAGTACATAATTTTAATAACAACTTTATAACGATCAAATATGTCTTATTAATTTGCCTTAAAAATATAATGATTCATTAAATTATTCAGAGTAATAAATTTTGAAATAAGTACCTTTTTTGCTATAGTTATTTAAAATACCTATGTTTGTTCATGAATGTAATGTGTTATATGAAAAAACTCATATTAAACAATGCATTTAGGTAATTTAATAAAAACTACATATTTTTTTTTACATATTATTTATTTGTATTCATTAATATATTTTACATAATAAATTACTATTTGTAATCATAATAGTAACAAAAATATAGCTCATCTATCTATTTAAACAGACCTGGAGCTGGTTGCTACAATATTTACATATTAAGTCTTATAAACTTAAAAAAACGTGTTCAACAACTTTGGGCAATAAAACAATCAAAATGGAACTATATTCATAACGTAGAAAATTATAAATAAATTTATAATTTAGTAATTATAATTCATAAAAACATTTTTTATAAAAATAAAATTAACTATCGGGTAAAGTTAATAATAATATTTGAAATTAGATTTTAATTGCGTTTGTTATTTGAGATTAAATATTTTTAATTATAAGACAAATGAAATATCACAATACTTTAGTTCTCTTTGGGGCCAAGTAAAAAACAAACATTAAATACATACGACGACATAGGTTAAGAAAAAAATTATTTAATTCAGATTCATATAGGGTAACTTCGTAATAAATAATTTCCAAGTTTATTTCATTCGTATATCAATAGACCGCGTTATATGCGTAAAGAAGTTCAATAGAAGTTTCCCATAAATTTGAAAACAATTGATTTTTCAGTCAATAAGAAGACAAATTTTACAAAATACGTTTGCTTCTCATTTATGTCATAAAACAACTAAAACAAAGAATCTTAAAACAATATTTATTGAAGTTTAGCACCATAACTGGATTTTTTTTCAACATAAAGTAGTTCATTGCTGGACATAGGTCTCACCTATATGTAGAGAAATGTAATTTGTCAATGTTCCATATTTTTAACATTCAAATAAAATAAATTCATATAAACCATAATGCATTTATTTAAAAATAAAACGATTAATGTGATATTAATCAACTACAAATAAATATATTTAAAAATACTAATAATAATATTTATTGGATATTTAGGCTTTGCTTTTGAATTATTCAGTATAGTAGTCAATGTAACTAAAACAACGCTTTATTAATTATCTATTTTTGAATTAGTTTTATAAAAAGACAGTACTTTTACAAAAGGCATTACAAAAAGGCTTATAGATTTAAAAATGGGAAAGCTATGTTTATAATAAATTATGTTATTTATACCTTAAAACCTTAAATTAAATTAAAAAATTAAATAAAAAATCTGTCAATATATTGTCAGAAATACTTTTAAATACAAATTAATGTGGTCAGGGCCTATTTTAAATAAAAATAATAATACAAATGAAATTATTACGATACCATGGTAACTAAATAATACTTACAAATCACAACTTCCTTTCTATTTGTACCTACCTTGAGGAGAGATATCTTATTTAGGCAAAAAATATCTTGCCACTCACTTTTAAGTATACATATACTTTTATTGTACTATCAATGAAATACAGTTTGCAATACTTTGTTAATACGATGAAAGATTAATATTATAGACCAAGTAGATTAGATAGGTAACTTTGAAATGTTTTTTCTTAGTCCCTCTATACTCAGATGTCACGTTAGGCTGTTGGTCCCCACTACTACCTTAGAATGATAGTTGTTAACACCCACCACCTTCATCGTACAATTGGCGAGCGAACATGCCTCTCAGTCCAAAACAAATTATGCAACGCGCCTAAGGGTGTTCCAGATTGGGTCGCGAACTTAGGGCGTTGCAGGGTGGTAACCTAGTATATGTTTGGAGTGAAAAGCGACCGGGTACGTGCCGGTATCGCGAATACGGACTGGTCGAACCTACAGGGACTAGCGATGAAGGCGGGGGCGGAATCTCTGCCTTGAAGTGTTGCGTGTGTTCTGAGATGCTTTACGCGTTTTGTCCGCCGCGATGGCGACATTGATCGGGTCGTAAAGGCCATTGATGTGTGCAGTCTGCCGATATAGGTTTTTTGTTGTTTTTTTTTGCAGTAGCTCCAACAACTTAAATTGAAACAGCATATAATAAAGAGGAATGTATCTATAGGTAGTGCTAATTCATATACCTATTACGAATACTTTATCCATACAATTTTTAAATTAACATAACAAAAATCAATGTCTCCATTGTGGTTAAGAAAGAATGGAGAAAGCTTCAGTGACACTGCAGTGATTCAATATGATCCTGTCATGACAAAAGGACATATTTAATAGCAATATATATGAAATGAACGCTTAGTCAATTGAATGTGACACTCGGACAATAACATCAATGTAGCTGCTACGACGTATGAATGCAATTTAACAAGCTATTTCTATAATTGTAGGTACCTATTCAAATACCGTCATACACCGCCGACTATGAATATAAATTGAAATCTAGCAAGTAGGTGTTATAAATATTGTTCGATATATTTTGTACAAATATTAACTGTCATTGTTAATTAACTAAATTCATATAACGCCTCTTCCGATTAATGCCGGAAGCTGGCGTCTTGTCAAAATATTTTCTATTGTTTCTGATTTCTTAAAAGTCAAGGGGATAAATACGGCTATGTCACAACAATCGTTATAAGTTATAACGTTAAACATATGATTGTTTAAATTATTATATGCTTGACAGGAATTGCCAAGGACAAAGCAAATGTTATTTTGTACATTCAAAAATTTTTTATCGTTTTACTACAGGTTGTGATTCCCTACCACTCTAGAAAATGACATTGTCTCTGGTAGGAAGTTGTTGATTCCCTATTTAGCAGGAATCTAATTATAAATCGCTAATGCTTTTATCAGAATACCAACATACGCTAAATTTAAGTACTATTTTCTCAAATATTATTATTGTCTTTTATAATAAGGGTAATAAGAGTGAATTCTAAAGGTTCGTTCACCTCACACTACTTCATTTATGATAAAGTAAGTACCTACACTATGTCTACATAGTGAAACTTGGTGGTTTGATCGAATACAAATTTCATAATAAATTGGATAGTCATTTTTTGCGATACAATTTACAAGTACCTCAAGATACTGGCTTACAGTAATTCCCATTTTATGAAGATAATACTGTTGTCTCACACCGTTATAAAAAATCAAACAGTATTGAGCATTTCACTTTAACAATCATATTACAATATTGAAACTTCCTCATTATACATATATAAATGCCGTTCGCTGACATCTTAATTAAAACAAGCTAATACAGTAATAATAAAAAATAGGCATTATTTGAGTTTGCGTGATACATCTTAGGCCGCATTGTCACTTTCCATCAGGTGAGATGGGAGTCAAACGCACTCAAATAAAAAAAATACAATAAAAAAATTAACAATGAAAACAATAACTAAAATGCAATAACAAAATGTATAGTGCATAATTTAAGTATTAATAAATAAAATCGATACTCATCATTGCGAGCACGGCCACTAGGCTAGATCAAGCAGGTCAGGTGTAAAGGCTTCCACGGCGGGGGTCATGCTAGTGCGCCGGGTCATTTAAACGAGAAAGCTATTGGGCACCCGAAAAAGTTGAAAACACCTAAAATGAAAAGAAATCGTGATATGTATGGCGATCAAACAGAGTAAACAAATACGAAACCACACGTCTTTTAAATTTAATACAAATTACTATTGCATATTTTATTAAAAAACTGTTACATTTAACCAGTTGATACATTTTAAAACAAAATGGCTGAGCATTGTAGCCATATTCAAACAAATTTGAATAATAAAGACCATGAACTGTAAAGTAGATTTATTCAAAATTGATTTATATGTCCAAGGTAAAAGATTCAAGAATAAGACGTGTGGTTTCATTCAACTACTCAAACGAACATGCAATGAGTTATGATCATACAAACTAAACAAAGAAGCGTCGAATCTCAAATCATAAGTTTACATGCATACAAAGAAAAATATTCAAATCGTTCTAGCTATGTTAAACTATAATCTCATTAGATCATAGCCTTGGATGGCCTTGGGCTTAGTTTCTTTGGTAAAAGTCAAGTCTTTCGTAAAAATCTATATTTTTGTTCTAATGGATTTTTAACTACATCCTATACCTTAGTTTAATATGAAATAGCCCATCAGTCAGTATCTCATTCTTGACATCATACTTATATGTGGGTAAGTGTATATAATACATGACTATTGTTACTCTACATGGATGTAGAACATTTAGAAAGGAAGAAAAACATTTATTCATAGTTTAAATATTTTTAATAGGTTTATTAGAAAGCGGAATTGGATGCAATTGTCCTTGTACCAGTGGTAATAAATAGAAAGATATTTATGAATAGCTAAAGTCAAACGTTTTTCGAGGATTGCTAGGCTCAATAGAGTCACAAAATTTATTAAATGTAAAATTTATGTATTTAATTCCTTTGCTATTATTATTCAAACAGAAAATAAATTGAATCCTTTCTATTTGTTATAGTTATATTTCTTTTAAAGTACTCAATAGTATATGATGTCGTTTTAAAATCTAACAAATAACGTTAAATTAATTGGCTGGATGCCACTATAATAAGGGAGCGTTCAAGTATTACGTAACGCAATTTGGGGGGCGGGGTCTCGTAAAACGTTACGATGCGTTACACGGGCGGGAGGGGGTCCTTCTTACAACACGTTACGTAACATTATTTTTTTTTTATATAAAAAAATAGGGAAATAAAACTCCCAAATTGGCAACCCTTTTCGTTTACGTTTTACGGGGAATCTCTCGATTGTATTAGTCTGGTCGCCATTTTTAATTTGTTCTCGCATGTTGGTAAACCTTTTCGTTTATATTTCACGGGGAATCCCTAGATTGTATTGTACGTCATTTAATGTTGTTTTTGTTGTCAGTATTCGTTAGTGTTTATGCAGAAGCAAATTGCTGTAGTCGCTGTTATTAAAGTGAGTTCATAGTGTTCATACTGTAATGTCCTCAAAAGAAGGATATTTGTATCATCAGCTGTTCTTGGCCTATAAAGGCTCTCATGCTGACTTGCCAGCGCAAGTATGTCAAAAAAATGCCAATGAAATTTTGAAAACGGCTAAAGAAAAACTAAAAAAAAAGAAAAGTTTATAGAACATATAAATGATGTTATACGAGAGTTGAAGGTGAAGGCCACGAAGAAGAAAGCAACAATGCTTAGTTATTTTACACAAGTAAGTTTACTAAAAGTATAATGACATAAGTATTATATTTAGTCCAAACCTTGATTTTTCATAAAAGAACTGGTCATAAGTATTTTATATTTCTAGCTACCTATGCAAACATCAAGCACGCCAGCAACACTATGGCCCAATGCTCCCTCGACTTCGCGTGCTCCTCAACAAAAACAGGTGCATCTGCTTATATGTGTTGTATATTATGTTCTTTTTATCGCATGTGTCAATAATACCTATTCTTAATTAATTTTCTCTTGGTCTATAGGATTCGAATGTTGTAGCTTCATCCACGTGTTCATCTCTCATGGAATCGATTGTCGCAGTCGCTGGACATGAAAGCACTGCCGTCAAACGAAAAATGAGCGATATCCACGAGGAGCAAAGTCAGAATACTGATGGGGAAACTGTGGAGACATCGTCTACGGAACCAGACAAGACTTTGGTTGATTCGGTCATCACTAAAAATGTTCCAAGCAAACCGGCTCAAGAAACTCTTATGAAGAAAATTGGTCTACTGCAACAAAAAATAAATGATCTCACTGAAGCAAGGGACACTGGTATAGCCAAAGATGATGTTCATGACGAAATAAAAAAGCTACGCAAAGAGTTGAAAGAAGAAGAGAAATGTTTGAAGAAAAAAAGAGACTCTGCTATGCGTGCAAAAAAATTTTGAGCCAAAGAAAAACTGGAGAAAACTGAACGTCAGAGAAACAATCCTGCTGCAGCACAACCTCGAACTGGCCCTGGACAGCCCTCTTTAGTTGACTCGCAACCTGCTCTCCTAGAGACCATAATTAATATTGCCATTCATGGCAGCGCTGCTGATGAACGCCGCCGAACAGAGATGATTAGGAGTTGTCTCACTCTGTCCGACCTGCATGAAAGGCTGTTGTTAATGGGATTCCAAATTTCTCGAAGCGGCACATATCTTCATTTACTCCCACGCGTTTTTAACACACAAGAGGGAAGAAGACACGTACGTACTGTACCCGTAAAGTTAGCAAGACCACAGACCGAGATGCACAAAAAACACGAGGACGGGGAATTTTGCACTGCTACAATCAGGTCATTGGAATCTCTCGCTTCGCTTCTGGGACCGCAGCAAGTATTCGTTCTCTCACAAGACGATAAGGCACGTGTACCGATAGGTTTACCGGCAGTAAAAAGTCAGAGCCCTCTTTTAATGCATATGGAATACAGAATACTTTTACCTGATCATGACTGGGTCGTGGCAGAGCGGCACAAACTTATTCCTTCTGTATACGCCGGCGTCAACGTAGAACCTAACAATTTCGGTAGGGAAGAAGCTGTTGGGTACAGCGGGCCGACACACATATCCATAAGGAGCGGGAAACACTCATCCTCCACAGCGAACACCCACGCTTATGATTTCGAATCACTTTTATCAATACCTTCATTCAAATCCTTAATGATGACAGAATCGAACACCGTGAAGCCAGTAATCATCATCTTTGTAGATGGTGGGCCGGACGAAAACCCGCGTTATCGCAAAGTCAAGAACTTTGCGATTGAACACTTTAAAAAATACAACCTGGACGCCCTGTTTATAGCGACTAATGCTCCTGGGCGAAGCCCTCAGCAAACGACTGGCAGGCATCATTTTGCCTCATGAACATTTTGGTTCTCATCTCGACGACAAAGGAATGACTACGGATGATGATTTGGAAAAACGCAATTTTCAGCACGCTGGGGAAACACTTGCAGAAGTGTGGAGAGAAATGAAAATTGATAATTATGACGTTTCGGCGGAGTATAGACAGCCCGAAGATGGCATGCAGGATCCAGCAGAACCAAATCTGGCGTGGTATAGCGTTCACGTCCGTGAATCGCAATATTTCTTACAGGTTATAAAATGCGCAGATGAATCCTGCTGTTCACCACCGAGAAGTGCATTGAAATCTGTGTTTACGGATACTTTCATGCCGCCACCTTGCCCAATACTTCAAACCCCAAGCAAGCTCGTAGTACCCAGTTTGTTAGACAAAGGAAAATCCAAGTTTTCGCCACTTCTTGTAAGGTTGTCCGTTAATCTGTCACCTCCTCTAGAAGGGTTTAAGCAGATGCCTTACGATTTCTTTTGTCCATCTGTACAATCCGACCTAAAGAAAAAAGTATGTCCAACCTGTGGGATCTATTTCACATCTCACAGGAGTGTTCAAATGCACTGTCGTTACGTGCATGGCAAGACTGTCCAAGACCATTGTGAAACTAGAGTACGGCCACAGCGCCTTGCTGCCAGAAGGGCAAATGAGCTTCTCTGCATTGTGCGTCGTTATGAAACATCGTCTGAGGATGCTGACTGGCTCGACGAAGACGAAGTTGATGCAAGTGGCTTAACAATTTCAGAACCGTCTTCGTCTGCACTCCAGGTGCCAGTGATGAAAGAATCTGAGTGGCTAGCAAACCCGTGGACAGAGGAGCAGTAATTTCAATCGAATTTTTTATAGACCTACTTAGATACTTGGTTAATAGTTGATTATTTTTTAATTTTGTTAAGAATACGATTTTATTTCGAGTAAAATGTTTAATTTCAGTTGGGTTTCTGTTTATAATTGCATTGCCAAAGGTTAAAATAAATATGTTATTTTATTTGAAGAATTTATTAGTAAAAAAGCTAAAATACTTAGGAGAATGAAGGAGAAAAACAATTGTGTTTTGTAAAGCCAAAAATTTATAAAAAATAAACAAATACGCAGGTGTTGCGAATTAAAAATCTCTTGTTTTATTATAAGGCAATTAAAACTATACGAAGGATAAAAACTATAACAACTTTTTGCGACTTCAGGGTAAAAATGATGACTTGAGTGTTACGTAACCTTTAGAGGGGGGTGGGGGGTACAGAAAAACGTTACGGAGCGTTACAGTGGGGGAGGGGGGGTCAAAATCTTCAAAAATTGCGTTACGTAATACTTGAACGCTCCCTAAAATGGTATATAACATTACTAATATAAGATATATAAGATTAATTATGTGTAGTATTCGTAATGAAGTCATTTATTAAATATTCACAAAACAATTCAATGAATGATTATCTTTGGCCTTTAATTTGAAATACTTTAATATTTGTAACAAAAGTTTTACTACAGAAAATCATATCTTTACACTATTACTGTAAGTATACATATTTCTCGTGAAAAAGGAGAGTATACAGAACCAAAAGAGCCTTTTCCCGGGTGTATCAAATTATTAAATATTATTTATATGATTAATTAGGGGATTGTAATTGCCAGTATTTTATCATTAGTAAATCAAGGACCTTAAAAAAGTCACCGTCGACTTATATAATCGGGTGGGATGATATTGATTAATGAGATACTCATACAGATCATGATTCCCATTAAACACTAATTAGCATTTACACGCCATGATTCCAGACTCTAGATAAAATTGTGTTTGTTGGATAAATGCATTAGCGGCGGTTTAGAGGTAAAATCATTTATATTTTTATTTCTTATATGTATGAATTATATTAGCGTACTAGCACGTACACGGTGGTTTACTTTTCTGCCCGAACATATACTAGCCTACCTAGACCCCAAGTATTGTGGTTTGTGTCCCACTTTGAGACGTCCTTGGGATCGTTGCATATATTTTTTAAGGCTGAGAGCGTTTGCACTCGTCACTTGCAGGTGAATCTGTGATGTCCTTCTGCGGCCAAAAATAAAGACTATCCGAAAATAAATCAGGCGCAAGTCACTCGCAGCAGTGGGGAATTAACTTCTTCTAAGAAATAAATAATTGCATGTTTGTCTAAATTAGTTATAAAGTTTTTGTAAATATTTTTATCCTGTTATGATAAATTCCTATAAGTAATTTTTAAGTTCAAAGTTAATACTCAGATTTTATAAAGCCTACAAGATAATTTATATATCTTTAATTTTTATTCAAATGTTTTATGCTAGTCTAAAATCTCAAAAATTTACACCAATCCAAACTAACATGACTCATTGAGTAAAACTCACTGTCTTGGCATATTTCATGAATATTTCAAATAATTGAAACTCAATAGTTAATTATAATACGACGCCCATAATTAAAAATAGCAATTATTTAGTAGGCACGTTAGCATTATGTTTCCCAAACCATTTAGTAGTGTTAGTTAAAGCTTATGCAAAATTCAAAATGCAAAACCACAAGCATGACACTTACAAACGATGGCTCCCAGTGCAAGATTAATATTTAGTTCCAAAATATTTCTTTACAAATATGAACATAAACACAATAACGGTGATTTAGAAAATTGTGCAGCATAATTGTTCAAAAGCAACTTTACGGATTAAAGTCCGTATTATTTTCTTTCAGAGGCTCATTGACATTGCTTTAAGCATGGTCAAGGATAAACTGCGAATGAAATAAGACTGGGTATGGCACCCATTACCACGCGCGTCCTGTCTACTTCCGCATCCAAAACAATAATAACTTAACGAGATTTAATTCGTAAAGTTGAGTTTTATCAAATCTGTAAAAATCGCAAAAGCTTTACACAATACTAGGATCAAAAGAAAACAATACTTTAGAACAAAACATATATGCCTTTGTGGATTATAAATAATGTTTGAATTACCTAAATTCGTCCTCATTAAACTGCAGCATCACTTAAACACGCGCCGTCATTTCCCCTTCTAACTATAAATATCTGCTGTACGAAACCATAACTAGCAGACTAGGGGTGCCTCCAACACAATCCAGTGTAACAAAAAGATTGAAATAAAAACAAACTACGAATGCGAAGAATATACTCATTTATTTCTTTAATGAAAGCTCTGACTTAGTCGTTAGACTAAATCTTTATATTCACAACAGAAAAATGGACATTAAAAATAAATGCTTTTACAAAATCATTTTACCATGAATTCACTAAGCAGAGGATTAAATTACCAATTCAATATTAACATGTATCATGTAAAATCCACATTTTTTTATCACACTTTTAACTTTTACTAAATAATGAAAGATTTTAAAATTTCTTTAACAATGGACTTTACTAATATTTGTTCTGTAAATACAATACTATACTAATTGTTGTACCGCAATTCACATATTCTCTTATATTGTCTAGGAAGATATCAAATCAATCTATGATTGAATGATGGATTTCGTCAACATTAACAAAGTGTATTTGAATACACAGATATATGCCTACAGAGTTATATATTAGACTAGTGATATACACATGAATCAATATTATAAGAAAATGGATAAAATATAAAATTTATAGTTATCTATAACAAATGTGCAGATACCAAGCCACCAGTTGATGTTAGTGCATAATATTCATCAATGTATACCTTAATATACATGAGCCCAGTATGTTAGTGTTGGTTATCAGAATGATACTTATATATTATGATAATATAGGCTAGTAAATATCTATAAAGAATATTCAGTATTATAATCACTATATATTTTATATTTTTGTAGTGCTTATTTTACAATATTACTTCCAAAATACATGTGATGTATTTCATTAGGTGTAAAGCCTAGAATGTCATAGAAAATGGGGTTATTGACTTCGGGTCAACATTATATCACCCATATTTGAATACAGGAATGTTAAGTTAATATTTGTTTAAACCTAATATACGCCAAAGTTGTAACCTAGCTAGCGACAGGTACCCTAATGTCTATAAAAGCTACATAATATAATTAAAAGTATGCATTTTGAAAATGCACACAAATATTTGGTAATATAAATGTCTTTAAAATTCCTTTAAAGGATAGTAAGATGAGTTGTTACTAATTTGAATGTGATACCTATGTTCTTCCTTAGAGAATGCAATTTATCCTAGTATTAAATACTCTTAAATTCTTATCTGGTGTTCAGACTTAAATATCAAATTAAAGCTTTTCAAGTTTAATATTTTGTTACCAGATTAGCATATTGCACTGTGCAAGACTGGCTAAAAAATAACTGATAATTTACCTAAATATCAAATCGATTACTAACGTCAAATAAACGCATTTTAACTTTGAAGCAGTGTAAACAAATAAGTATTGAATATAATTCGAACATCGAACAATAAAAATATATATTATGAAAAAGTCAAATAAATGCTATACTACCTTACATCATTCCAAGAATATTTCTTTCATCATTGTCTTACCTTTGGTGTTGCTCAATTATTTGGTGATAATCTACATTGGAATGTAATGAACTCTCACATTGTTAAAATAACATCTCTAAGGAACTCATTCCAAAAATAAACGTTTTAGAGAAAACCGAAAAAGAAAATTTGAGTGTAAAAAGTCAAAAAATACTTGACCAGTTTTAGCTCGAGATTTAAATGCAACAAAATATAAGTATGGACCGATACAGTATGGATAACTGAGATGCGCGCACGCAAATTAAAACAAACGATTGTTCTGATCACACGATTTGTTTGATGTACCGCACCAAAATGATTCAATTTCAGGATATGGTAGTGTAATATTTACTTGACTTTTTATTACCTGGCGAGCTAGTGGCCACTGATTGTTCAACTTTTTTACGCTCAAATTTGAGTGGTTGCTTCAGATTGACATTGTTGGACTCCGCTATTGCCGCCAATCGCTCCAGTATATTGTTTATTGTCAAACGTTCCTCGGGATTCACTGTCAGACATCCACCTGGGGAGCACAAAAAGTTTTGTAACATTACCAATAAAAAGCTTTCTTTTGAGGGCATGTCTTTATCATCATCATCATCATCAGCTCATTAAACATCCCCACTGAGGGGCACGAGCCTACCCTTATAGGGTTAGGCCTTTGTCATCCACGCGGGCCCAGTCCGGGTTGGACGACTTCACGCACAATCCTTGGATCTCCTCGCAGGCGTGTGCATGTTTCCTCACGATGTTTTCCTTTACCGTAAGAGCGTCGGGTAACATACATATATTTTTCAAAAATTCGTAATACATTGGCGCGTGGCGGGATTTGAACCTCAGCCCTCCCGGTAGGATAGGCGACAGTCCACACCAATAGAGCCACCGACGCTCTATGTCATGTCTTTATAATGGATACAAACTTTCGAATCTCATTGCATTGTGTTAAGATTGATAATCAATGAAATCTTCACATATAATATAATGCACCATACAACACATTGTTAAATATATATAGGGGGGTTATAGCAAGTAAACAGCAAATCTTCTGTAAGTTAAATTATAAATTTATGCTCTACAGAAATGTGACACAGTATAGTTAGTTAAAACTGTGTATTTCAAGTCACAAAAGATCTTACAGGTGGCAGTGACAGGTGGCTTACCATCTTATCATCTCTTAAAACAGTATAACATTAATATTACTTCAACTTTTTAAGTACAAAATGCTGAATAAATATCCGCTGACATTCACACAGCGCCATCTAGTCCAAAACGAAGCATTCAGGTCATTTTAAATGTTTTTTTTTATAAAAACAAAAACGCCTAGACCAATATAAAGAGATATGTTCATTGCAACTGTATTGTACTGCCCAGGGATCAAATCCGGAACCTTTTTTAACTACTTGCAAGAATTTATAGTTACACTAATGATTTTTCAACTACCAATAAATATGCTGGTGTAATTGTAAAATCTACACTTAAGCAGAAATAAAACCATTATAGCATATAGTTGATAATACGCATATTTGATGACACTAGTGGATGGTGTATTTGTAGCAGGAGTAAAACATAATGTCATAACTAATCATTTGCCATCCCTTAACTAAAACCACACTAACCCTATAAAGTGATTTTAGATAAGAACACACATGTTTATTACATGCAAAACATGAAATTTATATTTTCCTGCATCATTTACAATTTATCCTGCATAGAAATATACTTAATGTATAAACCTCAAACTGTAACACCTTTTTAGTTAAGAAGGTGTATAGACATTTTAAGTTAAGATTCTTTGAATTATTATCACTTAACGGTTCCTTGTGTTTAAATATGTCTACACTTAAAGTCATAAGTTGTTTAGACATAAAGATTGAGGATTCAAAACTGTATCACTTTGAATTTATAACTCATAATCGACCATTTGAGGGTTTAGTGGTTCTTGTAAGAGGATAGTAGACATATTCTTGTTATTAATTTGTATTATACTCACTTATTATTTCATGAAAACATTTATAGCGTTGGTCATTGGGGTTGAGATTATAGTTTCCATTCAATATGGCTAGCTTGGCTGAATCCTCAAAGGGATGCTGCATAAAACAGAGTGTGTACAGAATACAACCTAATGCCCAAACATCCACTGCATGATCTATTTTTCGGTTGTCCCATGTATCTAGCATTTCTGGGGCTCTGTACATTGGGGTAGTAAATTGTGCCAGCTAAAACAAAAACAAAAAAACATTAACAAGATGATGCAGTTAATGAAATTCACTGCCTCAATTTGCTCATATAAAATTTTTAATACAATTACAGATCTCGCCAAATTCTATGGCCACTCTGAATATAGTCAAAGTGCTGCAAAAAGTCAGGCAAAGTCGAGGTAGAATGTATGAATATACTAAAAAAAACATAAATCTTGTAAATAACATAAACACAAATCAGACTTTTCAACTTACATTTTCTTCTAGCATATTTCTTTGATTAGCACTCCATGACGGATTAGGATTATATATATCTGTAGTGGCTGATCCAAAATCACATAATTTTATTGTACCTTAAAAACAAAACAATGTTATAAATTAAGTATGTTAAGTAACAAAATATTAGTAAAGCATAGCACCATTTCAATAAGTTACATTTATACATATTTTAATATACAACATGTTTTTACAGTTCATGAAATAGTATATTCAATTTTAATGAATATAAAAAAAAACACATTAAATTCTTTAGGTCACAATATTAAAAATACTAGAAGATAACATGAATTTTCCAGCTTTGATAAGTAATCTATATTTATAATTACCTTCATTAGATATTAGAAAATTCTCTAGTTTGAGATCACGATGAGCTATGGGAGGAACTTGAGCATGCATGTGTTGTACAGCACGGCATGTCTGATAAAACACCCTTAAGATTGTTGGCAACGGGAATGCTTGACCTTTATTTTGTAAAGCCTCCATTAAACTTCCTCCGCTACATAAGTCTGTTAAAAGCAGGTACTCCCCCATTCCATGAGCAGTCTTTGTTTTATCAATAAATGATGCAGCTATGTATTTAATAACATTAGGATGGCCAGACAGTTTTTTTAATATACTAATCTCTTGGATTATGTTTTTATTTGCCTGCTCATCGGCTGCCATAAGCCTCTTTAGCGCATACTCTGTGCCTGATGACACATCTTGTGCAATAAATACAAATGCAAAACCACCTGAAAATTAAATAGTTTCAGCAAATGATAATAAAACAAATATTAACTGATATAATTTAGGCACATCTTTATATACAAAACCTTATAAGTACATATATAAAAATACATTAATAAGAATTTATATTACATATAACAAATATTTGAATTACATTTTTGATATTATTTTTCTCTTCAATATTATTTTTACCAATATGTTAATATATTGCTAAGAAGTTAGAATTTTTTCATTCAATTTTAAATCGAAGTATTTGACTTTGCTAAAATACTGTAGTAAGGTAAGTAAGTCCAAAATATGTATGAATACCTTTTTAATTTAAAACTAGGAGTTTGAAAAATACATACAACAAAAAGTTAGGATTAAGCTTTCTTCTGACGTATCAGATGGTGCTAAGATCACCATCCGCCCCCAAGTGTATGACGTTGTTTTTATACGTACACTGTCCTTTTATAATATCAAACAGAACTAAATCATCGTTGAATCCTTATCGCAACAACTGAACAAACACTTACCTTCTGCTATCACCTTTTTTACTCGTAGTTTCATGTTTCCAATTTCAACAAATTGACCCACAAAATCATTATCGTTGCTACCGTTGGCACCACCCGAACTAAAGTAACCCATAGCTGATTTAAAAACACTCATATTTAGGGATATTATAAGAACCTACTAAGTAAAAAGAAGAATAAATAATGGAATTATAATCAGCACCCACGATCTGGGTCCATTTTACAATGGCAGAAAGAAGAAAATGTCAGAAGAAATATGTTGGCAATTGATTTTTTTGTAAGCTGGCAGATAACGAACTCAATTTACTGCATTGAACATTCAATTGCTCTACCAGTTAAAACTGCGTTTTTGAAGTTTTATCACAACCTTGATCACAACATTCACAACTGTCCACTGTCATTATTTTATTATCTATGGTTTATTTTGCGATAGGGACGAAAGACAGATTTTACGCAAAGGTTTTGATTCCGATTGTTCCATTTATTTGTTGTTTGTTGGTGTTCTAGCTTATTTCATTTACTAAATATTTGTTTTACAACAGATAAGAAGTGAAATATCTATGATTTTAGTAAACGAAAACTAACCATGGGATTTGATATAAAAAGATTTCAAGATATTGTCGACGAAGAACTTATTTGCCCTATTTGCTCAGGGGTTCTTGAAGATCCTTTACAGGTTTGCAATATTTATCTTAATTTACAATAGTAATGATTGTTAATTTTTTTTTTTAACCTTGAATTTAATGTACAGGCGCCTGCTTGTGAGCATGCGTTTTGTCGTGCTTGTATTACGGAGTGGATAAGTCGCCACCACTTGTCCTGTCGACCGGCAGGCCGTTACGGCAAGTCAGTTAAGACCAGTTCCAAGAATACTTCGCAACCTGCTTTCCAGGTGAAATATATTTCATAACCTATATGTGACTAAATTGCCAAAAATTATGCAAACTACTTGCATTAGTGGGTCAGCTTATGTCAAATTGTATCACTTCTCACATTGCATATTTATCAGTTTTATATGCTTATTTTATGACTTCATGTCAACTTTCAATCAAAATTTGTTGATCTCATTTAAATCACACGAAAAACTAATAGTTGTTAATGTGGCACACTAAATAATTCAATTATAACTTTTTTTATTCATGATTGGCTTGCTCTTGAGTACAGACTAATAGTAATAACTTATAATATACTTTAAAACTATTCTCTAGGTTTGCATTGTAAAGTGAATTGATTTAAACCCTTTTAGTCAGTATGTGAAAAGGTAATGTATTATTAAAATCACTAACAAGTGGTAACAACAAATTTTCAATTATGCATTCTAATTGGAATAGTTTTGAATAAGCAATCCATGAGTTATTTTTGGGGTCACATATGTATTAGTTTCTTGCCTTTGCCATACAAGAATACTTAATAATGTTTTATTTTATATTTCAGATTGTGCACAAATTGTGACAACCAACCACATGGTTGCAATGCAGTATTAAACTGGACTTTTGCCTAATCACTTAGTTGAATGTAAGTCAAATGAAGAGTTGAAAACTGTTAATGAATAAGCACAATTTGAAAATTATCTTACCCTTAAAAGCATTTTGATAATTATTGCTTTAACCATTGAAGTCAATTGCTGAAATATATGTTAACCCCAGTTTGCTGTTGGTTTTAAATATTTAATGCTTTGGTAATAAATCCAAACCTTAAGTTTTCTTGCTTTGTTATTTGCCACTTCTCAAAATGTGGTGTGCTTCAATCCTTAAATGAACATTATTGAATAAAAGCATGATTTTGTAACAGGTGAATTTAACCCTAAAAGGCCCATGCCATGTGAAGCGGATGTGGTCTGGTCATACCGAAAGATGAGTTGGCAGAGCACAACTGTGTAAGAGAATTGCGAGCCTGATTGCAACTCAGCAGGGCAAGCTCACTGATTACAACAAGAGTTGCAGAACAACGACTTATCATCAATGAACATAAGCGAGAGCTGGCATTATTAAAGGTAGGTAAAATATATAGCATTGTATTCTGGCCTAATTTTTATCTTATCATAAGCGTTGTATGTAGCATGGGTGGAAACTCACAACACATACATGAATCTATTGTCTATGTGTGTGCTACATTTCAGTGGATAATAGCTACTTGAAAATGACAATAAATGTCAGTTTAACTCCACATGTTATACATGAAACTGAGCCCTCTAGATTATCCCTGTCTGTGGAGTTAATGTCCATAACAAATAATAACGAAAAATTTTTTGGATCTTATATTATGGACTTTAAATTCTGTCTGGAACTTTTAAATTCAAGTTGATGTGAATCGCAAGTTTGATATGGTAATAAACTTTTTGCAGTTTTATTATTGTAAAACTGCAAGAGAATTACATGAAAATAAAGTTTCATCATCATCATCAGCACATTAAACTCCCATCGAGGGGCCGAGCCTATCCTGTATGGGTGTTTAGGCTTAATCGTTCACGCGGCCAGTGCGGTTTGGACGCCTTCACGCACAACTTTGATAAAAATTTGTTTGACCATGCATAGATATTATATATTCTGATAACATTTGCGGTTAGGAAGTTCAATGAATGACAGTGATCATTTAATATAGTTGGTAAAAATTATTTAAATGTCTTGTTTTAAGCAGAAATCATATAAAGCTAAACATTGCCAGTATTTTATAAAACAAACTAGTGAAAGTGGTCTAAGAGACCTAACATCTGTATTCTCAGGTGACGGGCGCAGCGCTGCTTGATAGAGAATAAAAATGCTTATCATTTTGGTCTCCTTCAATGCCACTCTGTCATGGTCTGGCGTATTACTTACCATGAAGTGGGCGCCGCGATCGTCCTGTTCACTTCGTAACATAAAAAAAACATTTTTTACTACAGTTATAGTACTACTAGCTGACATTAATCGTGCGAATATGACATGTCGAGTCATGATGTTCAAATGGTTTTGTCGATTTGTAGTCATAAGAAAGTGAACCAAATCGTTTTCTTTCGCGGCAATGTAATTTCATAGTTCTGTGTTACGCAACCAAATTGTATTCAACTATAGCATTTAACCACGAATCATGTAATTAGTGCAATTACTGTGTTTACTTTTTGTAATTATATGTTTTTTTGATATAACGTGTACGATTAATTACGTGTATTATAGCTTATCAATTTAGTTTTACTTAGTTTTTAAAAGGTAACCATTTAGAACACTAAGTAGAAGATATGATAGCGCATGCTGAAACCTACTTCAATCAGGGCTGTACTCGAATTTATCATCATCATCAGGAGCCTACTCGTAAAGGGTGTATAGGCCGTAGTCGTCCACGCGGGTCCAGTGCGGATTCATTAAGTTAACAACGCACAACGCTTGAATCTCTTTGTAGGTGTTAGCAGGTTTTCTCGCGATGTTATCCTTCACTGTAAGAATGTCGGATAAACGTACATATAATTTCGAGACTTCTAAAAGACAACACATTGGTACGTGGCGGGATTTGAACCTGCACTTCCAGATCGGAAGGCAACAGTCCACACCGGTGAGCTACCGATGCCGTTATCACATTGTCGGTTAATACCCTTGATTATATAGAAATCCTGTCCTGTCCTGTCTGTCTAGAGAGAGATAATTCCAGGATTCGAGGAACTTGTTTAGCCCTTGATTTTTACTATTGAGTATGTTATATAAAACCATTATGAAGGTCGCAAGCATGTTTAAAAACTCGGACCTCAGGTCTTGATTGTTTATCAAATGGACAATACCTTACATTAGCCAAAAAAAGTACACAAAAGAGTAAACTCAGCTGTATTCAAAACTTTTTCATAAACAATTATCTGTCTTATTGTATCCGTTATTGTAAACGTTTCGTGAAAATGTTTTCGAATGTTAAATAGGACATTTACACAATGCGGCATTCAACAATTGGATCCGTATTTTGATTTAGTCACTTCTCGTAGTTTAGCTATAAAATTTTTATTTCAAGATAATAACATCTTGAAATAACAAGATGTGTGTCTATTCGTATTTAATGATTTTACATCGAATGTGTCGACGACATTCCGGATCGTAGGTACCAATATCGAGTGACACGACAATGGCCAAGCCTGACATATGTCACATTGGTAATTTGACAAATTATGAAATTTGCCAACCATGATATTCGCCAACTTAATCAAGTACCAGTAACCAGTACCAGTACCAATAGAAATACACTAGTATTTTTTTACTCATACAATAAAATATAAGTGCGTCAGTGGCTCCTAACATCTAAGGCCTAATCACCCAATATGGGTAGGCTCGTGCCCCTCGGTGGGAACGTTTATGAGCTGATAATGATGTTCACATTTAAAAGCCTACCATTTATCAGAATTAATGATTACAAAATTAACGGAAATAGGTCCCAGATGGTTTACATAATGGCCGTTATCAGTGTTGCCGCTCGATGGTCTGACTATCGATAGTCCATCGATAGTGGGACAAAAGCAATAGTAACGATACTATCAGTAGCTTAGTTGAGCGCAATAGTATTAATACACTGCAATACTATCGATATTATCGTAGCTCAATATAGAAATGACTGTCGATAGTATCGGCTTTGTAAATAACACGAACTATCGATTCTATAGATAGTGCAAAGTTATCGATAGTACTGCACTATCTGTAGTAAACCTTTTATCAATAATGTGCAAATAAAGAATCTTATCTTATTTAATAGTATTGCCACAATCGATAGTATCGATACTGTCGATGGTTGGTATTATTTACAAAGCTGATACTTTCGATAGTCATTTCTATTTTGAGTTACATACTATCGATAGTTCTGCAGTGTATCAAAACTATTGCGCTAAACTAAGCTATCGATAGTATAGACGATTTTCGAGGTTTTTCGATCGATTTTTATTATTATTTAATTATCGATAGTCCAACTATTGATAGTTCGGCAACACTGGCCGTTATATAATATTGAACCGTTCGCGTGTGTTATCAGGAATTCATGCGTGCTATGCGCGTATCGAATCCGACAATGCGCGCCCTCGCCGATCAGATGGAGCGCGAAGAAGTGGTCCGTTGGGCGAACTCGTTGGCGAGGGCGCGTGTCACCCGTTGGGGAGGCATGATTTCCACTCCCGACGATGTTTTACAGGTAAATACAAAAAAATAACCAAACAATCAATCTGGTGTAGTCATTGCGACGTCGGCTATTACACCAAGGGTTCCGGGTTCGATCCCCGCGCAGTACTAACATTTGTGTGCATGAACATGTCTGTTTTTATAGGTCTGGGTGTTTTCTATGTATTATATGTATGTATTTACAAAAAAAGGTGTTTCAGTATGTGTATCTGTTGTTTTGTATCCATATTACAGGCATATGCATAGTTTGGGGCTAGATGGCGCTTTGTGAATGTCAATGGGTATTTGTGATTATTATTATATGTAACATGTACTAAACAACTGATAAACTACTTATACACCGTTTTTTGCTTATAAATTATACATAGAAACACCCAGAGCAATACAAACATATTTTTTAATTACAAAAATATATATACAAGTATATTTATTATTGGTAATTACCCATACAAAAAGCTCTTCGCTTTAATTAGGGCTAGTTGACTCTGCGTGAAAAATTATATCCACTAAAACTGAAACATCCCAATTCTTTTTATCAGAACGTTTGTTGGTTATTTTAATATAGATTTATTTATTATCGTGATGATTTTCAGATGATGATCAAGCGAAGTTTATCCGAATCAGGGTGTCCGCCACACATCATAGATGACCTTATGGAGAACTGTCACGAAAGACGATGGCCGCCCGGTCTGTCGTCACTTGAAACAAGACAAAATAACAGAAGGTATTTGTATGTAAACTTTTGAAATGTTTAGTGTAACTTTGAACCTAGTATTATAAATGTAGTGACAGAAGAAAGAAGTATATATACTTCAAATTTCTAAATGTCAAGGGACCAATGCATTTGTGTTTTGAGAATTTTAAGTAGCTCCATTTATTTTGCGTGTTACTGCCAATTATTAATATCTAGGCAAAATGGTGGAGATCTATGTACAGCAATAGGTAGAGAAGACTATTTTATCTGCAATTTTAATGTTAAATTTCAGTTTTATCATAACACATTTTCATATGGTTTCCTGATTAATGGATGCCTGGTGATTTTAATAGGGTGTTGATGCAACTTGTACATTATTGTTATAAAAAAATATTTAAGTTCTATAATTACTTTGCAATTTATTATATTAATATTGTTTATACATTTTAAAAAGTCCTCGACGACTACCATCATAAGACGACCATCGAACTCGCGAGTCCATATATTTCATAAATGTACATTTATAAAATATTTGTACATTAATTGTTTTATTTTATCATTGTTTAAAAAAGACTACTGTTGAGTTGTCTTTGGCGCTTCTTTCTCACTAGGCCAAACCGCTGAAGCGCTTTTTCCCAAGTATTAAAATTAATTTTTGTGCTTTACTTTGGTATTTTTAATGATTTTATTGTATTTTTTTGACATCTATAAATGCTTGTCGTAAGCCTAATTGGAATAAATTATTGACAGGCTGTACGAAAAGTACGTGTGCAAACGGGTTCCCGGCAAACAGGCTGTGCTAGTCCTACAATGCGACAACACCCACGTGGACGAACATATGATGGTGGAACCTGGCCTTGTGATGATATTTGCTCACGGTATCGAGTAGCCATTGTGGTGAAGTATTAGTGGACTTGACTTAGTGAATAGTGATGTGTTGAGGCTGAAATATGAAGTTAGCGTGCAAATAATGGACTGTACGAGGATAAAATATGAAAATTGTATATGTCAATTGCTTAGATAAACAATAAACTTAGACGCACAATCTCACTAAAAACTATCAGGACAATCCAAAAAGTCTGCCCATCATATCAGTTGGGTAGAATTTTCATTCATAATCACGTCACTCGATATATGTCATAATGACATAGTAGTAAGCTCGTGCTTTTGATTTTGTCCCATTTTAATGACTCGTTAAGGTCAAAATTTAAATGTAGTAGCTTATGTCATAAATATAACATTAAGTCAGCATTTTTGTTAAGTAGCTCGGACATTTTTTGGGTTGATATTTCATCGTTATTGTGCATTTAGTTAGTTTATGGTTTATCTAAGGTCAATTGTAACTCCAGGTCATCCTCCTATTTGATTTTAGAAGAGTATATGCCTTGTGTTATAGCTGTATATGGGTTCGTAGTTTGTTATTATCGGCGGCAAGTTTTAAGACTGTAAACACTGGTTTAGGTGTATTTTGTAAGGAATTTATGGTTCCAATTATTTTGAGCTATTAGAAGTTTTTTTAGTTTTGGAAATAAAATTTTATATGTACCAAAAACATGTATGATAAAAATCTAACAGGTTTTTAAATAGGACGTGACTCTACTTTTGACATCATAATTTTTAAACCAGTTTAGTATGGCAAACATAACTTTTAGGACACCAAGAACTACATCATTTCAAATTTTTACTTTGCTGCTGACATTGCATATTGGTCGCTAACAAAGTATTAGTTTCTTTGTAACCAGTTCTAGTACTAAGTAGTGTAAAATGTATTATTTGTTACATTTAACTATTAAATTCATAAAAAAATATGGGTTTCATACCCCATAAAAGCAAGGCTCAATGGTTATGAAACATTAAATATTAGAAAAAAACATTTTAAATCTTACAATAACTAAAGTTATTTAAAAAGTTAAAAAAGCAATATGAGCTTTACATGACAATGAAATGATTAACTAGTACTTAAAATGTCTGGTCTGATGTGAACAAAGAATTAAGAAACAAGCCTCTTAATTTTGAGGGTAGTATGTAGAGGTCAGCATAAATGCAACTTGAGCTTGTATATGTCTTATTCTCGTTTATTATTGTTAAAAATGATCCATTTGAGTTTAACAATCGATTAAAAACGTTCTTTAGTTATTTATAAATTTAATTGGTCTAAATATTTACTTATATTTAATAATCAATTTTTCGTTTCGATGTCTAATTTTATAAGTGTGTCGTCGCTACACAAGACATAATGGCGAGCATATTATAAAAAAAGGTTTTGTATATGTACCGTGTTTCCTTTCCTACAGCAACTTTTTTATGATTGAGTCGTATTGTAATATCATGTTATTAAAAACAACCAAACGATTAACAATTTATTTTGGTTATTAAATCCAAACAAAATTATAAAACCACATGATACATCATGTTTTTTATAATTTCTTATTATGTATAATACTTGCCTGTGTTTAAAGTCTTACAAATCAATTAACTATTCAATCAATAGTAAATAACGTATTACATTGTATAATAAATAATTACAATACCAATCCTTGTAAAAAACTACTATGGTCCCGTATATACAACTTTGTGACATTATTAAAAACGAAAACGACCAACACCAATTTGTGTACAATAAATTCAAAGTATTAAAAAACGTGTTGCAGTATTTAAAATGTGAATGGAAATTTTGGTTAGGGCAATGTTAGTGTAGTAATTAATTGGATTGCTGAACATTCCTAAAGATGTGTGAAAATTTATTATAGTTCATAGTTTATATGCCAGTAATAACTTTCATATATTTTATATCAGTGATTGAGTGCTGTGTTATTATAAAATATAGAATGTATTTTGATACACCTTCAAATAACTGTTTTTTTCTTGTAAAATTCTTAATTATTTTCGAAACCAAATTTATTTTTATGATGTTAGCAAAATTTTATTATATTTCTACATAAATCTCAAAATTAAACGTTGATAAGTATTATTTTAAACATTCCTCTTTGATTTTATTCTTTCGCCTGCGAGTCTGTACGAGTCTAACTATTACCCTGTTGAGTAGTTAAATTCATAAGTGAAATCTATAACGATAACAAAAACCATATTCGTTTTTAGGTAAATGTCTTATTTACAGAACACTTTTATAATGTAAATTGTTTTAAACTGGAGCATACATAACAACATTAAATGTTACTATGAATAATAATAATCGAGTCTATTCTCAAGAAACAATACAAAAATGCATATTTTATATGTAACTCCATATCAGTTTCCTGTCCCACGACGACGTTTGTTACTAAAATCTATTATTATATTTAAGTACGAGAAAAATTTACATAGAAATTCTATTTTCCTTCTAACCACATCCTATGAAACGCACTCCATTCGTATTGCAACTTGCCTGATAGAGATAAAATAAAGTATGCTAGAAATAATTTTATTTTGCTAGAAAGTTATCAGTCCCATGTGAACTGGCAACTTAACTTTTACATAATGAATACCAACCTTTTATATAAAGGCTGTCCAATACCGAAATTGTTGGCGCTCTATAAGGGGTGCAAATAGTACTCTAATATATTATAAAGGCCCTTGTCCAGCAATAACGATGGTGGGCTGATTAATTTATATATTTACAGTATTATACAATATCCTTTCCTACAAATGAGTAATTGGGGTTTAAATCTTTCTTCAGCTGTATCTACTGAGTATTTTTTTAACTGCCTCCTCAGTTTAAGAGTATTGGTTTTGGATTGTTTCGTGATCCGAGTGTCTTAAGTTTGAATCCTACGGGTAGACCCAGACCACATAGAAAATAAAAATCCCCATACGAATAAATTAATATGCTCCGTCTGAGATTTCATCAAAAAGTTGTTCTTATGTTAGGCATAAATATATTACCGTTAAGTTGAGGAATTATGAAATTAGCCTTATATTGTATTCATCTTTGCGTGTACACAAAAAACAATAAAAAAGTATATAGTCAAACATTCCGCGATGACATCTGAATTGTCATTTTGTTTTTGGTGTGTCATTCTCTTACTGTGCTGCGGTTATTTTATGACACAAAATACACCTGAAACTAATAAAAATGTCTGAAATGGACGTCGTGGAAGGCGGGAATGATTGCTCCAATGATTTATGTAAGTACCAGTATATAGATACCCTTATATGTAAAACGGAATAAAAGGAATCTAAACAGGTGTTAACCTCGTAACCCGGTTGTTTTGTTTATTTCTTTATATTAAATCTTTATTTCAGTACTTCTTGATCGAGTATTTCTTCGCCTTGGAAATGCTGATACCGATGAGCAGTTGGAGAGCTGCCTCAATAGGTTTTTGCCTCCAGTTATTCTCAAGCTATCCTCACCTCATGAACAGGTTTGTTTAAATTGTCCAAATACATAAATGTACGTTTATGTAACTAGACAGAATACGTTATATTGTAATGTACAAAAACACAAGATTGTTATGCTTAATCTTTATAGATTAATGCACTATGCAATACATTGTTTTAATTTTCTTAGTTGCATAAATTAAGATGCAAACAAGATCGACTGTGCCAAACTGTAATGGGCTGGTACCCCAGAGATAGCAAAAGAGCTAACTAA
>PQWD01005931.1:0-14313 GCA_019425675.1 Leucinodes orbonalis | reverse complement strand
TGCATTTTTCATAAAACCTTGCGCATTAAAACAGTTTAGTCTTTTATAAAAGAACGATATAAAATAAAAATCAATTAACTGTACACTTATGATACGCATAACTTTTCAAGCTGGTAAACCACTTCACGTGTGCGAAAAGGTAAAACTAGATTACAAACTGTAGGTTGTTTATATACTTACACGTATGTGAATATGTGTGTGCAATGTCGTAACCGTTATGTTAGTAAATATGTGTTTCATTTCAGTCATGTGCAACTTCTTTTATCTAAAATTCTATTTCAATACCTATTAAATATGTTACAAGCTAACACTTAGAAAACCTTACCATACGTGCTACTTCAATAGATGCTTGTATATTATTCTTTATTAAATAATAATATTTCAAAAAATTTTGAGCATATTTGAAAGTTATCTACAATTACTCGAACGTGTAACGTTAGCTTCTCTAATTTTTTTGCATATACATATTGGTAACAAGCTTAGTCTTGAAATGATCAAGTAAGCTATCTTAATACTAACTGCTAGAACAGGTTGCAGCCTAGTACGTAATCTTATTTTAAGTATAAATTGCGCAATCAGGGCATTTCCAGGCTCCTGGAACATTCTGCACGAGTCAAGCAGGTATGCCGCGTGACGTATGACCACTCCTCAGTGTGGGAGTACCACGCCATTGTACTTGAAGTCGCATACCCGCCAAGCCTCCGATACAACTTGACACAGACCTCAAATAGATCTACGCAATAAAACATGGAAGTCCAAGTTAAAATCATCTAATGATATTATTTCTGAATTTTAGTTCCTAAAATTATAATTCAAAATAACTTGTGACTGTTGGTCACCAAAAGATATCGACAATTACGAATACAGATGATTAAGGCTATTGTCGAATTGCGTTTTTATTTGGGAAAAATATGTGAACGTTATGTCCTGAACTATATTTCCTCTCACAACTATTTTAATATATAAAACCTTATCCATTGCGGAAAAAAAACCCTCAATTTTTTTTATAAAACTCAAGTTTATGGATTCACTATTTCCTAAACAAGCTGATTATTTGGATTGACAATGTTAGTTCATATTTTTTTCAAAGCCTGATTCAAAAGCCAGTTAGTAGTATATGCATGACAAAACAAGTCACATACAAACTTAAGTACAATGTGAGACATTCCTAACATCCATACAGTAAACTGCGAAATGTTTAACTTACGTACCATAGAATCGTTTTAAGTTAAACTCGACCCAACATATGTAAGATAAAGTAAGAAATCCCATACAGCCAGTCAAGATTCGCAATCGCCGTGTTCAAAGGATGCACAGGTCAAAGGTGAACCTGGCAATTCACGTACGTTACAATCACAATGGGTTGGATGAAAAAATTTAATATCCTGCCTGGATATGTCATTTTCCTTTTATATCTCATTCGTTCACCTGCTAGTAAAACGCTGATAATCTCCCTATTTTTACAGACGAAGGTGTTAAAAGTATGTAAACTTTTTTCAATTAGTTTATAATGTGGCTTGTAACCTGTTGGTAAGTCGACTACTTCCCATGTGGTAAACTTCCCATTTCGTAAACATTAAATTATACCTATCAAAATGTTGCGTTTCGTAAACAATTCATTTCTTCATACATTTAATCCCTTTTGGTAAACTTTGTTACTATTATTATTTTTGTACAGTACGGTACAGTCGTATTTTGTACGGTACAGTCAGTGTCAAATTAAAACAAATATCGGTTACTGTGTGTCAAAACACCATATGCCGCAAAAGAAAAGGAACGTACGCAATTTTGTTTCTCATTTAGATAAACATATAATAAATACATACATTATTGTTTGATTAATTAAATTATAACAATTTTTTTAGGTTTTACAATAATGGCGAAATGATATCAAAACGAAGGAAAAGGTCTATCCAAAACGATATATGTACAAATTAACAATCTACTTGGCGGTTCCAAAAATTGAAAAAATATGTAAGCCTTTTACCTAAAGGTAAAAGGTAATACTACAATAGGGAAAATGACAATTTTTTTTCTGCTATGGTATCGATGGGCCGCTTAATGATAGATCGGTATAATAAGACATTGGTAAAATAATGATTCCGTTAATAATAAACACACACAGAGGTTTCCCAATTTTTTATATTGAATTAAACACAATTATGGCCTTTCCCAAAAACGCTTTAACAAATGGCTACTCAACTATGACGTCACGCCTTTGTAGTTAGATAGCTTCAAATTGTATGTGTTATCCTTTGGTTCTAATTTTTTGTCAATTAATGTATGAAAAAAAGACTTGCCCACCTAACATTGAAGACTAATAAAATTCATAAAGCATGAGTTTTCGAGCTGAGAGTTAGCACATCGTTATTTTTTAACTGAGATTTGGAATAATATGAAATAGTTCTAAGATTTTAAGACTCAGTCATCATGCCAATTCAGTTGCTTACTTGTGCCATAAGAAGTTAAGTCACAGTATTCATCGCCCTTCAAGATGGACAGCAGATATTTATACTATAAAAAAATAACTGTTATAGCGGTAGGACTAAGGTCTATTGAGTTGCACACGCAAAGAAAACATCGTTAGAGGTCAATTATAATACTAAAACAACAACAAATATTATTGCCTCCGTGGTCTAGTGCATTACATTGTGCTATTCATCCAGTTTGATTACAACATTGCAGGCTTAAGCACCTTCCACCCTACACAACCACCACCACCTTAATTATGGTTCCGCGCTGCTTGTCTGAAAAAAAAGCTGGTTCCGTGCTTCAGAGGGCACGTTAACCCTTCGGTCCTGGCTGTTAACACTCACCAATCTGCAATAGGCCCGAGTGGTGAACGGTAACGGCCCAAACTCCTCTTAGTAATGCTGTGTTAGAAGGCCCAAAGAACGTTAAAGGCTGAAAGGCTGCTGATAATTAAAAAAAAACAGCTTTATTGCGCCAACCATGTCGTCAAGGGCAATTAATATGACCCAGTGTTAAACATTAATATTATTACCGTAACCGACTAAGATAAATACGCGACACCAAATCCAAGTACGTGTCAACAAGCATATTATGAAAGTTAACTTGTGCAAGTACCATAAGACATTGTTCATGGGCAACAGTGACACAAGTTATTCGACGGACCTGATAATATGCAATGACCTCGTTGGACCACTGCCAAGAAATTTTCTGATTGAAAAGAGATTGAAGTATAAAAGGGAATTGCTTGAATCGCCTTGAAATCTCTTTAGAAGCGACCAGTGTTTAAAAATCAAGTTTAAAATACATCCTATATGACAAAAACATCGGGATTTTAAGGGTTCTAACATAAAACTAATCTAATCGCAGAGAGAAAATGGAAAATCTTTTGTATGTTTGAAGTGTAATCCCCGCGATAATTTGAGCGTCTATTGGAATTCCAGCCAACCAAACCCACTCGTGGTAACGTCATTTCTTTTTTCAAAACAAGTATCCTGGCACCGGCACTAGCAAAATTCGCGTCGTGTATGGAGTATGCCGATTGGCCATAAGACATGTGAAGCTTTTTTGTCAGGGCAGATACATCACTGTGCCTTATGAAATGAGTATTCACAGTCCGGTTATATTATATATTGAGCATGTTATCGAGAAAACCTAGTGATGAAGATTCAGCTGTCAACTGCGACTTTTTAGCCCTTATAATAACACAATTATATTGCACCAAACCCATTCTGATCGACCACTTTATTTTATCAACAGGAGTTTCATTACAATTCTATACAATAGCGTGCGAACTTTGTTTGATTAAACGAAAGATAAACTATCCACTGCTCTTTATTTTAAAAACGGACAAGTAAATTGCTGTTTGTAAATGAACGTTCTGTCCATTGTATTATATTTAGCAAATAACTGCTAAGAGTTAAGAAAGTATTACAAGTTAACACGGTTACTTTCATATTTTTGTTTGTTTAGCTTGTAATTTTTAATGGATATATAATTTCTTTTTTTTCTAATTTTAATAATACGCAACGAGAGCATTACCGTCCCGTGCCGATCCAAAATGAATTGCTAGTGATTTAGGTATTCGAAATTATAAATCAGTGTCTAAAATAACACTACAACAGAACAGTGTCCGATACATAACAGCAAAACAGATGCACATACATTTGTCCGTATTAATTGGGACATAGCAATAAAATGCGAGCACTCACCATAAGTCGCGACACTAAGCTTTCAGATGTCAATAATTGCCGGTTTCCACAGATAATATCTGCCAGTCGAGCTGGCTGTAAACGACAGTCGTGAGAGAAGAAAGCAATTGTGACGATATCACGACTGTTAATAAGGGTAATGGTATGTTCCTACGCGTGCTTGAAAGATGCGATGCAGACTGATATCCCTCATTTTCCAGCAATGAACATTAGTGACACCATTCTTTGATGGCGTTTGTAGTGACGCCTACGTGATTGATACGTTAAAAAAAGACAACTTTTAGACCCATTGCACTGTATGACAAACTACGGGAGTCAATTTCTAGGGTAATGGTACCCTAGAAATATGTTTATAAATATTATGTTCCTATTGGGAGGAAAATGTGATGATATAGTTAATTATAAACCGATTAGATTGATGGCAGTCGTATAAATATCATTCTTCCTTCATCGTCCGAACTACAAGGCAGTGGAATGACCTTCCTGCGTCTGTATTTCTCGATACGTAGACAATTTAACGGTTTTGTGAGTATACATCATTTGAGTTTGTGTGATACACCTTAGGCTGCATCGTTACTTTCCATCAAGTGAGATAACAGTCAAAAGCGCTTAAAATGTTTAATGAAAAAAATTGGCATTAAGCCTGCAGTTTCGGCCCAGTCTTCTCATAATTATTAATGACTTCAGTTCAACGATGTAGGCAGGTTGACTATAATATTAGACCTAAAACCCTGTTAGAATTAGCTCGATGGAATCCGAAATAAGAGACTCCTGCAGTTTAAAATTAAACACGGCATGCTCATAATGTCAATGAAGCTTTGATTTTTAAATGCTCTAGACAAAATTAACTACACCACATAGACAGCATCATCTCAACAATCCTTACTGTTTCTGATTAAGTTCAACATTTCATGTTCTTCGTAAGTCTGCTTGAAGAGATTGGTATTTACCTGGATCTGTGGGTGTTGGAAAGTCACAAGAGGCATGTTTCCTATACTACCGTCCACTAGCAAAAACGCCGTGAACGGTCAAGCACAATTTTTCGATACAAAACTGAAAGCCCTGTTGAACGGTAAACAACTTCGAATTAGGCATGTCTTATAACAGTTATAACTATGTATCACATTAAAAATATTATAAAAGATTTTGCATGTAAAACATTACCAAGTATATTTAATCTTGCACAATTTAAATTAATTATATTATCAGACGAACAAAAAATTGTGCTCGTCAGTAAACGGCGTTTTAGCTACTGGACAATACATTGAAGGATACACCGTGGCCAGGTAGGTTGAGTTATAACCAGATAGGTGTACTAGTATAATAAAGACAATCTCATAAAGATAAAATCGTACATCACAAAATACTTACATATATCAAAAGTGATTAAAGCTATTAAAATGTAATTAACGTCATGCATATTCCAGTGTTAGAGGTTCAAATAGTTTATTCCAATTTCTGACGCTTCCAAGTAAACTAGCGCAAAAACTGGTCCGTGTAAAATCTAGTAGAGATTAGCATCTAAATGTTCACTCGCTCAACTAATAATAAAACGCCAGATTTACGATAAGTGCCATAGGCGTGTTTTATTTGTATCACTTAGTCGATTCTGACTTTTGGCATAAACTGTAATAACGCTTGAAATGCGGTAGACATACATGTTAGCAACCGTTCATACTTATGGAAAAACCAAAAAAAATTGTTAGAACACTTATCTTACATCCTTGTGACATTTCTTCTTTACTAAAAAATTACAGTGTATAAGATTTATTTTTAAATAGCCTCTATGATCAGATTAATATACGAAAAGAAAAACAAAAGCCTGGGCAATTTTCGTTAAATTCTCTCAATAAGATCTCGCCATACTTTCTTTGTCATGAAATTTCTTGCATTCATCTTTAAGTTGTTGTTAAGAGTTAGAAGAATTGTTTTTAAAGTACAAAAATGGTTATAACAAAATCCAATCATTTTCTTTGACAACGGACATTATGTCATTAGCACAAAATACCTAGTTTCATATTTAATTTTTCACTCGGCTTTTATTATTATGTTCTTTACACTTTTATCTAGCTTTAATTTCCTGTAACTGTAGGTTGCAGTTTTTTATGTAGATTAAAAGAGAATTTTATATGCTGCGCGTGACCGATTCACAAAAAAAATAAACTAAAACGAGTGCGTTTTGCAGTAGTGCCCCGTCGTCATGACGCATAGCACGCAGACAAGTGATCAAACAATACCGTTTTGTAAACTCACAAAAATCGTGTTAAAATAACTTTATACCTACCTAAATAATGTATTCATTTGATTAATCCAACTTATTATTTGGTTTTCTGACTTTTAAACGAAATAGATTTGAATTAATTTAGATTAATATAAATAAGTTTGATCACTAAGCTAGCAAGTAAGTCGAGCCTAAGTTTACGTCGCTGCGTAATTCACGGTCGTGGGGACGAATCCTACGAGGAGATCGCATAGTGAACGCTACTTTGTGCGATTTTTCCCAGTTTGGTTAAGGCATTGCACACAATGATGTAAAAAAGTATGGATTCGTGATATGCTCACAAAATAATCGAAAAAAATGTTTCGAATGCAGTGACACACACACATACACATATTTCGAACTTCGAACGAGCGTACATTTACCTAAACATAAGAGTACAAACTGTACTCTCTTCGGCGGTTCGTTTTTGAGACTCGGATGGCGTATCTACCTTTATATATACAGAATATCATTGATTGCACACTGAATCACCTGATTTTCTATAAGGAAGATAATTCAGGGATATGAAGGGCGTGTTAAGCTGTCGTCGTCATCAGTCAGTCTTAACAACCCACCGATTCGCATTGGGCCCGCGCGTGGTGCGTAAGGTCAGGAACTCCCCATCACCATGATATATAACAATAATTTGCAAAGCAAACATATATAACTCATCAGAGGGTTAAATGAATACCAACCTTCATGTTTGGCATACAGTCTTTTTAACTGGCTCTATATCTCAGTATCATGCATTAATATGTTTTTATCACGTAGCCATATAATAAACGAGACCAACGTGTCTATACAAATAAATGTATATCATAGCTACAATACGAGTACATAGCTATTTCAAAAAAGAGTAGGAATATAACATTTAATCCTTTAAAAGCTTAACAATCTTGAGTATACAACCGGTTTTTAATCAAGCCTTGTGCTTATTCGTACACAAGCCCGGTCAGACTTCTCTGAAAGAGATGCTCATACTAAGATCAACTACTTATTCCTTGTGAAGAGATGTATGTTTGTAGATAGTGTATATTAAGGATTTTTGCTTTATAATTGTTACTCTAGGTAGTAACAGTCAGATCATTAAACATTTATTTTAATTTCTATCATTGTAACTACTTATTTGGAAGTTACTACCGAATCACTTTTTTTTCGTCACAGTTAAACCTTTTGTCCTAATTTACCGTAACAATCTACCAGTATATCTCTTTCTTATCAAGTACGTTCAGTCTTATTTAATTAATTAGACTAACCCAACATACTACGTCTGGAATCGTTTATAAAACAATACCCATATTCGTAGCCGGGACCTACAGTATAACAAATGTCTTCAATTGAATTTGTATTAATTTAAAAATATATACCGTTAGGCAAGTATTCAATGTACCTATATAATAATACCTCTACTGTTGGGAGTTCACCGACCCACTTTCAAAAAGTCGTTAAGATTACGTATCTATTTTTCGGGCTATTAACAGATAAATCGAAAGCAATTGAGTAATGCACTTAAATCAATTGATTACACTGAATTACTGACCAAGTTACATTTTCGTGGGTCAATTTAGGTTATCTGTATCTATGATTTATCGAATTCTATAATTGTTTTGTTTTTACAGTGTTGTTAATTTTTTCTTAGACTATAATCCTTGGAATATATGGTCGGCACCCTATAAGTCTCTTCATGTTAACCAATGTACCAGTCAGAGGATTAGGGTCCGAACATTTTTGGTATGTATTAAACATGAAATCGTCGAGGTAATCTTTCTAATACTTATACTACTACTAAATACCACTAGTCTTCCTGGTCATAGTTGAATAGAAATTCATTTTATTTGATTTGCAATTTCGCTGCACTGTAATTTATAGCGATCACGGGAAGCAATTCCGACTTGATTTATAACTGTGCCTAGACTCATATTGCTTTCTATAAGCACAAGCTATAAATATTATAAGATTTCTGCCTTCAATACGTATTTATAAAAAAAATTGTTTAGCACTCATATTACAGGCTAGACACTTATTTCGGTTCTAGGTGGCGCTGTGGGAGTTACCTGGGATATATATTATTTAGTAAGTGTGGTTTCCTTTAATGAGCTTTAAGAATGTTTTTATAAATAAAAGCCGGTTTGACGACCTCTGACCTAATAGTTTCTATTGTCGTAATATTAGAGTTCCCTTAACAGCCATTGACAGTCCATTGCGGGGCATACTCGTTGGGCATTATCTTCAATAGTTAAGCTTCATGCAAGAATTCACACGCTTGCTGGGGTTGGAGATAGTAAGTCCCTAAGAGCTGTTGGACTTACCCTTGATTAGCATAGTTTATTTAATAAAGTTCAAAGAATACTAAGTGAACGGAAATTTTGCTTCCAGAGTGCAATTATTCTAGAACCGCTAAGAACCGTCCTCGAGTTATATTCGATCCCATAAAACTGCATACTGTTCAGGCGTGAAAGATGTTGAACAATATTGAGATCGATGAAAATGTATTATTGATAGGATATATTGTTATTTAAAACGTTTTTTTAATAACCTATTCATAATACGAAATCTAAAATCGAGGACACAATACGATTGCACCAGATACCTTTACTAGTCCTCTTCCTCATACTCATTTCCGCCTCAGAGTATTTTGTACTGAATGTATAATTTTTCTAAATCAACAGCTCATCATCTCACTGGGGGGCACAAGCCTACCCGTAATGGGTGTACAGGCCTTAGTCATCCACGCGATCCCAGTGCGGATTGGCCGACTTCACGCACATCCTTTGAATCTCTTCGCAGCCGTGTGTAGGTTTCTTCACGATGTTTTCCTTCACAGTAAGAGTGTCGTATAAACGTACTGTATATGATTTTGAAAATTCGAAAACACAGTAGCGGGATTTGAATGAGCGACCGACGCTGATATCCATTTATTTATTTGTTGTGAACTTCCTGTAGTACTTACCTAAGCATTAAAAAGTTTGTAATATTTTTTTAAGAAATAAACTTTGTTAAGCGTTTATCGCTTGAAGTTTAGTTATAACCCTTACGGTAGCAGCTGCTTAGAATATTGCAATTACATAAAAAAATATTAAAAGAACAACATTAATCCAGTCACACTAGCAGCCATTACACTAAATATTTTAATAATGCGTATTTTATTACAATTTGCGTTCATATAGGGATATTAAAAAGGCATTAAATGTACGTGATATCTCTCAGAATGTTGAAATGCAGTTATCATAATATAATCTACATAGATACATCACAGAAAATCTTTTTACACCATATATTGCAAAACTTATTATAATCACGTCCAGATTTTATCAGATAACAAGACGTTTGAGGTAAACCATAATGCAAAGACAATCAACACATTATGCCGAAATGGTTAAAGTAAAACACTAGCATCATAACTCAAGTTTACCGTCCGTGAAATTTAACAAGCTGTTTGTAGACGGCCGCATTATCACGACACATAAAACAATAAAACAAAACAAGTAGTAAACCGTATTCTTTATACTTAACTAGCGGATGCTTGCGGCTTCACTCACTTTGATCCTTTTTATGAGTCCCGTGAAATTAGGTACTCATCGGGAGGTGTTATAGTTATAATATTACTATGCAATGAGGAGATTGAATGTCATTAATGTGTACTTGGTTTTAGCCGAAAAAATACCTTTTAAATATTTCTGAAAGTTAATAACAGCATACACCAACATCAGCATGTCCTGAGAGTACTCATAATTTAAACATAAATTTGAAAAAATCTAAAAAAGTGGCATTTATATGGACTACCACTTTAAGTAGTGGTTGGCCTGCAGTTTCTTTTTTTTTGTATAGCTGTGATATCTGTTTCAAGGGTGATAAAACAGAGAAATTTATAAACATTTTATTATTTAATCAATATGTTGGTGACTTAGCATAATACACATATATATATATATACGTCACAGGTAATTACAACACTGTGATTCTTAATTATCTCAGTGAATAATTATTGTAAGTACCGCACGCAATGAGTCGGACGTCACTCAAAAGCGAATGTTAATGACAAGACACAATAACCTGTATAGTCATTAAGGTAAAAGCGCCGCATAATTATCACAATTACCATGACAAAACATGCTAGGCTGATCCCCTTACTTCTTTATTGTCAAGAGGACTCCAACCGCGTGCCGCTTCTTCCAAGAAAAGCTGAGCTAAAAGTATCAAAAACCTAATTGCCCAGATATGGTTTCGGAATTTAAATATTGATATTTTCTGGAGTAGAGTTTATTATTTTTCATTGTAAAATACTGATAACTAAGCATGAAATGCACAGTTTATGTATTAAAATACCGAGTACCTACGTTTGTTATAGAGAAAACGTATTTCGTTATTGCAAAGGCAAAGAAATCGTATTTTGATATTTGAAAGGGTGAATGAGAGTGCATAGTTCGTAAAAGAAATAAAATCATTATGAACCCTGATATGATGTAGTTATTAATTAAGTCAAAACACGATGTACAATATAGAGGGAAATATTTTTAGACCAAACAAACTACGTTGTAGGACGCCCTCTGGACCAATGGATCTAGGATTTGCGAAAGGTCGCTGGTCGAAGCTAATAAAAAAAGCGGCGGAGTAATATGATGTGAGGATAATGGGAGAGATCAATATCCAGCAATGAACTGCTGAATAGGTCGAAGAAAATGAGAAACAACAAAAATACTGGAAGAAAATCTCCGAACATCAAGATCCGAGATCCGAATAATCTTACCAAAAAAATAATCACCAAATATTAATAATGTTGATGAAAGGGTTAAGCAATTGGTCCAGCCGAAACTTACAGTTGAATCACCTGTTTTTAATAAATTAATAATAACAAGCAATATATTTTTCACATTTTAAACTTCCCTTAAGCAGACGAGTTCTGGAGTCGAGACTGCGTCTTGGCAAGCGTAGCGTAGGACGCTCCGGCCCGATGGATCGACGACTTGTGAAAGGTCGCTGGTCGAGGCTGAATGAGGAAAGCAGAGGACCGGGATATCTGGCGCAAAATGGGAGAGACGCATGTCCAGCAGTGGACTGCGATAGGTTGAAGAAAGAGAGAGAAACTTCACTTTAATCTACTGCAGCCATAATCAAACACAGGAACCCTCAATATTGTAATATTGCATTATGGTTTCCGTCGGCGATTGGCTTAAAGCATTATACTTCTTTATTTATAAATCAGTGGAAGTCATTACTCAAAATAGCAACCACACCGGAGACGACGCTTATTTCCACACACATTCCTTAAGATCGTGATGAACGTAGAATGGTGATTGTGACTTATCTTTCCACGTGTGCCGAGGCCTACATAAAATATTTGTCTATAATCAACATCGAGATACTTATGTGTACATACCACAAGAATCGCTAGAATATGAACCCTAGTGCATTCGTAATAAATGCGGTAAAACTTATGTTATGACCGTGAGTAAATGCAGGCGGTACGGTGTGGAGGCAAACTCGCTAACAGTACTTTAAGATAAACCCGATCCGACTAGATGCAGGTGTGACGCAACAGCGCAGCCTGCAGTACCTATCGACCGTCGACCAACACTTACTGCATAAAACGCCGGGTACCTGGGTTGTTTTTCATAAATTATGCGCTAGCCCGTATCCTCGAGCTAGATATAGGTACTTAAACCTAGTAATGCAAATCGTTCCATATGCAAAGCTGGATTCCATTCATTTCAATGTATTTAAACCTTTTTTATTGTAAAAACTAGGTACTGAATAAATAATTTGAATTTGAACTTTGTTACAAAATGTATTATCACGAAAAGTTAATCTAATATTAGTGCATGGTATCCTTATGTACGAGTGTTTTAGTAAGAAATTATGATACCTATTTCTTAACATACTTAAGTTTTCAAAGTAGTATCTTAATTATTGAAAATATGCGCTAACTAAACTTCAGATTCAAGTAACTATGAGAAGCTAAGATAAATTTCTCAGTCTTGTTATGATATTGAGAATTATTTCTAAAGAGGAGAGGAGGGACGTCTGTTATATGGCGATGCTCCTTTCACACAGCTTTGCAACATTCTGCAATATGCCACTGGTTAAATGTCAAGCCGCAAAGAGCATACCATACCATAAATTCAATTTATATGACCCGATGTTTTAATCTGGTTTCTAAAATATGAAACATAGTTTAATGACACGTATTCTTTATTTAGAAATAAGAAGCTTTAAAGGCAACGGTAATAAATGACCCGGCTAGATTAGTTAAAAAGAATTCACGTGTCTATTGATACAAAAGGTAAGCACCAACTCTACCAATTATCCATTTCGATGTTTCAGATGTCGTTTAATCTTTTCCAATATTCGCAGACAGATCTGCTTTTAACCTCTGATTTAACAACCAGAACAAATAGATTTCACCGAATATTTTCGCTTTCAACATCTCGACTTCTTATGAGATAAGTGCGAGAAAACATTAGAAATACCAAACTAGATTGCTAAAATAATTGTATACTGTGGCTTTAGAAACACCATACTGCTTCATTGAACGTTACATAAAATATAAAAATGATTAAAAAAACAACACTTAATATATTTCCGGAGTTTTAATCGTGATTTTAATTATTTTCTGGTAAGAAAATTATGTTACAGAGTCAAACGACGAAAACTTACACCTAGGTGGTCGCTTTAATAGAGTAACAATAATCTCGGAAGTCGTCACGAGAACCGTAGTTTTCTGGATCCCATTAAAATGAATCAAAGAGATCCCAAAATCTCTTATTAAATAATTAAAGCTACGATCTAATAGCAGACTGCGTTGAATGTAAGATAAAATGAATACAACAAATGTTGAGAAGCAAGGAAGGTTTTTTGTTTAGCTGTTCGGAACGCGCGGCCACTCACCCCGAAGCGAGGAGGGTGTATCTACTGCCAGGAACTATGGCTCAACACATTCTCTAACAAAATTGTATACAATGTATCAGTGAATCAAAAAATTTTACGCAGGTATGTACTTTATATTTTCTCCAAGTTTTCGGGAATGTACAATTCTAACATGTTGACGATAAACTCGAAAGTTTCAGAATTGTAATTTAAATTTTATCTTGGTATTGCGATAACAATACCATGACGTTTGTTAGAATTATGTATGGAAAAAGGCACGTAACGTATTATAGCAACTAAGTACCGGGCAAACAATCTTCGCACGGCACTCGACGACCATTCAACCGTCCCACCGCACAAAGGTTCGGAGACAAAAAAACATGCGAAAGACCTCCGTAAAACTACCTGCTTCAAAGGCATGTCAAGAAAGGCCCAAGAATTCAGAGATGTAAACACTTTATAAACACGAAATATTTGCCTGCCTGAAATGTGAGGTGTTAAAAAATAGCGTAACTTCTAATTCCAACCAATATGATTACTTTAATCATTGAACCTGTCACATGAAGCTGAGTCACATAACACCTAAATATATTAAATGCAAAGTTATTCAAGGCAAAAAGTCAACAATAAAGAGGCTACAATAGGGGATATTGAATCACGAACTCGTTTGGGCTTGGTGTTCGAGAATCCTTTTGTGAGTTGCTTGTATTGCAACCATACGAATTAGAGATAATATCAAAAAGGTACCTGTCTAAAAATTATGGATGCAATATTTGTAAGTATAGTTGCAACACAAGGTTGTTGTCAGAGTACCTACCTAGGGTATAATGTGCTAGGATACTTCATACATTTGAAGTCAAAAAGTGCACATAAAGAAATGTAAATTTAATGCAGGCCACCTGTCGATGGGCTGCACCCTGCACCACACCTGGCAACATTAAAGCAGCGAGCAAGTTTTGTGGGACCAATGTTTATCTCATCAACTTCAAATATTTAAATCCTCGCGTG
>PQWD01005930.1:66838-171858 GCA_019425675.1 Leucinodes orbonalis | reverse complement strand
ACTAGCCGTTGAAGCTATTAGTTCAAATTAAGAACGGACTGTATTAATACCGTAAACAATACTGTCGAGTCACCTTTGGGGGTCAGCAAAACAATGGCTCTAGTTGTTATTTATGTGAAATGTTTGTAGTTATTTATGAACCGAGTGTGGGGAACAAATAATATGCAATTTATTTTTTCAGCTCGGCGATTTATCGAATCCTGAACTAAGAATATTAACGGAGGAATTAGAAAACATCAAGTATGGAGGTAAACATAAGTATTATATAGTCATTTTACTTTTGTCGTTTAATAAAAATATTATCAGTTGCAGAGATGTCATTTTAAAATAAAACAAAGTTTATTTCTTCGCGTTAACTAGTTGTTTTTATTTTTGCAAAAATGCAAGAAATAGGTTCAGTTTACTTAATGACGGTTTTTTCAATTTTCCCTAGGTACTTATTATTATGAAAGCGCTAGCAGTTATTACGCTTATTTGTGACATGAATGTTTAATAAATGATCTTGTTCGAAAAGATTATCATGTTATTGATAATTCAAATTAAAGCTTGCATGTTGCTAAGCATTAAAATGCAAGCTTATTTATAGAAGACAACATGTTCCATTGGTTTATATCAAACACAAAATATATACGGTCGTATCGTGTAGTCCTATCAGGTACGAACAAAGTCACAGTCAAAATCCATTTATTTAAATTAGACTTACAAAAACACTTATAAACGTCAAAAAGTTCACACGAAATACAATAAAAAAACATTTCAAATACCAAAGATGACGATCGAGCAAGTTGAGCCGTTACAGCAATTATAGGTTAACGGATGGGTAACCGAAAATTCTTATCTCAAATCCCTGTGCTTCGTAATACACGTACATTGTGTATGTATGTAATAATAAACTTATGATGGCAGTCCTTAACAACTATCAATCCGCATTGGAGCCGTGTGTTTTTAAGGCGTAGGTAAGACCTGCAATGGCATGTTGTTTTTTAGTTGACTGTGTTCTCAGGGTATAAGTTTATTATTTGGTTTGCTGGGGGCTGTTAAAGTTAAATCTTTTGTCACCTCGACTTAAAAGACCTCTTGTGACTCGCTCCCCTTTTATAGTTTTTCCAAAAGTTGGGCACATACCAGGAAGTTCAGGATTTTGGCCAAATTTAGAGATTTATTATCACTTGGGGCATTATCAGCTAGTAGGAGGATTCAGTTGGGCTGGGCGGCATTCGGCAAGTTACGTCAGGTCTTCACGTCGACGATTCTGCAATACTTAAAGACAAAAGTCTTTGAGCAATGCGTCCTACCTGTACTCACATACGCAGCTGAGAAATGGATGACTGCGTCACAAGTTCAAAGTCACTCAACGCGCAATGGAGCGAGCTATGCTCGGGGTCTCTCTTGGGGATAAGATTAGAAATGATTTAATTCGTAAGATAACTAAAGTTACCGACATAGCCTGCCGGATCAGCAAGTTGAAGTGGCTGTGGGCTGGTCACGTATGTCGCAGAACCGATGGCTGTTGGAGCAGACGAGTTCTGGAGTGGAGACCGGCGTCCCGGCTAGGTAGCGTAGGACCGCCTCCGGCCCGATGGACCGACGACTTGCGAAAGGTCGCTGGTGGAGGCTGGATGAGGAAAGCGGAGGACCGGGATATCTGGCGCAAAATGGGAGAGACCTATGTCCAGCAGTGGACTGCGATAGGTTGAATAGGATAGGAAGGGCATTATCAGCGGAGTAACAAATGTGAATGTTTTAATATTATACTTCAGTACCAAGATCAATGTAGTCCAAGAGGATAAGACTCCAGCGAAGTTCTTATAGAATCCAAATACTTATATGTGTGGAGGATTCCTCCGAATTACAAAGAGGCTCTCCTTAAATCGGATACTCTTTCGTTGAGGGTCTTTGCTCGAATTCTAGGTCTAGTGAACAGTGTAGCTGAAATAATAATTTCTTTGTTAAGGAGCTGAGATGCCGGTGAACAAACTGTCAGTTCGCGGTTTACTCCCGGACACAGATTACTATATGACCTATGATGGCTCCACAACCGCCCCAGCGTGTTTCGAGACTGTCACCTGGGTTATCATCAACAAGCCTATTTACATCACCAAGCAACAGGTAAACAAATACAATGTGAAATTTATCATTATGTACGAATACGCTGGTAGTTATCTAAGTTTAATTGTTTTGTATTTAGTTAAAGGTACACACAAAATGTATGTTTTTTTATTTGCATTGAAATGAATATGTTATTAAATAAACTGAGGCTTATTAATAATACATGTAAGGATGTAAACATATAGGTTGAGTGAGGCATTATAATATCGTTTTTATTATATACAAATATAATATAAATAATTACCGTGTTACGTTATTGATAAAGGGATAGCTTTTTAAAAGTTTATTCAGTATGTTATAAATCTTATGAGTTTTAGACAGTAAATGTTCTTTCTGAGTATCCTCAATTACAATATGGAGATTAAACAAAGCAATTTACAAACGAATTGTTCAACAACTCCTAAGTCAAAGTCAAGCATCTCCAAGTTAGCTGTAATCGATATGAGCGGTTGGGTTGCATCCGTAGTGTACACCCTATTTGCATAGCCCACTTGTTAACAAACTATTTCGCAACATGCATTGTTAAAATCACTAAGGATAAATGAAGAAGCTAAAGAATAAGTCCTCAAATAACTTTTAATTACATGTTATAATGCTTAATAGGCTCTATGTTTACGAATAACATCAAAGCTGATTTCAACTTCGACATGAAAATTGATCGCTCCATGAATCAATCTAGATATTGATTTTATATGTGTGCTAGTTATATATTTTATTTCGCCAAATTGCTATTGAATTTTTTTGGTTTAAATAAATACATAGAAAGTTATCACGTGATTCATTTTTATGAGGATATTTTACGCTATATAAGCATCTTTTTCAAATGTTATCCTTTTGAACATGGCTTTTGCACGGGCCAGTATAATGCCATAAGATTTGGAATGAGCCGCAATTTAAGTTAAGTAATATAAGTCGCGCTATGGTGAATGTTATGTTTCAATAGGTATTTTTTGTCATCGAACGCATTACACGTATCTTGGTTCAGCAAACTAGTGGTAGAGGCCGGCGTAATAACATTTTCATTTGTGCTCGCGTAAATAAACAACTCACGTCCCTCGCCTCTAGACAAAGACTCCTCCGTGAATTATGTACGTGTTAAAAGTAAACTGAAAGTGGCGCGTTGTGTGGCTGTTATTATAAATCATTGTTTATGTTTTCCGTTTGTTGGTGGGAAAATTAAGTGCTAGTGGAAACTGGTTGCAATCTCGCGGGGACTTGAGTGAACGCCATGTGGACATCGCTTGAAACGCAATTGCGGCGTTTGTCTTAGGGCTGGCTGGTTCGGAACTTTACCACGTGTCGATAGTGAAGGCTAAAGTAGTTGTAATTTAGTAGTAATTTTCTAATGTTGTTCGTTTGGATAATAATTAAGCGAAACTTCATTGAACATTATTTATTCCAATTTATTTATATTTTTAATGTTGAAATATAGATGTTCATATTTATCAATAAACTCAATTCACAATTGTTTATTGCCAAACCACAATGTACATAAGATATTACATCAAATATGAGACCATCTATAACACTGGACCATAACATTAAAGTCTATTTTAGGGATCATACTTATAGACTATGTCAAAATCTAATAGTTTATATTTTGCGATTAAATAATTATAATAGCAAATAAAAATATAACAATTAATTTTTCCAGTTGATATAAACACATAAGTTCAGCAAATTAATAAAAGCCCTCAGTAAAATAGCTATCAAATGTAACACTAAATAAGTGTTTGCTTCATTATATTATCAAAAGACAATCTTCGCTTATCAATAATTTATTGAAAATAAACAAAATTAAGGCGTGACTGTCGCATGGTCGTCGCATTGTACATTACCGTGGTTCCTTCGGCAAACACATTTACAACACATAATGACCGTAAATAGAGTAAATCACCGTTACGCTAAGGTTGAATCAAAGTTAAGGCGGGGTCTATAATCAGAATCAAATTGTTTAATACAGCGTAAACAGCGATGGGAATAAGATAGGGATCGCGTGAGAGCGGCCCGTTAATCCCACCGCACACCACCGTGCACCAGTCAACACTAACATATAAAAGGAAAAATTTCAATTTACTCGGAATACCTCCCGTGCTTGTAGGTGGGTTTACAGCACCGTAAAAATGGGAGCACATTCACAAGCTAAACGGTTATGTGATTGTGTTATTTTAATTTTATAAATGTTAGCTTCACACTTACTGAGCATATGTAAATGAGCAAATTCCTTTTTTGTTTAGTTATTCTTTTGTGGATAGGTTTCACATTCTTGAACACTGTAAGAATGTTTCAAAAAGGAAAGAAATTATTAAACAATTCTTTCATAATTTTGATGTCGGTGCCAAGTGCCAAAAAAACTCTTCAGCTTTATAATATAGGTATGTATGTTAGAAAGATAATTTTTGTTTTACTTGGCACCGATTTAAAAAATATAAATAAAATATTTAACCCTTTATGTTTAACTGGCTAAACTGTTATATTTGCTTTTAGATTGCTGTCGGTATTTTTTAATGTATGAATATTGTATCTTTAAAATTGTTAAATCTAATTATGATTAAACCAACAAATTATAATGCTTAATCGTCAGAGTTAAATTCATATACAGACTGGTAGTAAAACAAAGTTTTTGGCGGCAGTTACACGGCCTGCGGCGGTTGATGCAAGGCGACTCGCGGCACCCGAAGGCTCCCCTGGGGAACAACTTCAGGCCGCCCCAGCCGCTACACCACCGCGCCGTGCGAACCAACATCGACTTCGACCTTAGCAAGGTAATCACAACCCTAAAGTTAAACGGTTAAAGCCAAATATGAAATACCTACACTGTTAAGATTTCAGGACTCATTAATATTAAATTTCAGTATCCGGGGAAGACTTGCCCTAGCATGCATCGCGACATGCATTACAAAGGTATGTTTCGAAGTCACTTGCTTTGAATTAGTTTATGTTTTAATTTACATATTAATTTGCTTGCATTTTGTTGCAGCCAAAAGCTGGACACAATATTAAACAACTACGACTTGCAAAACGGTAGGCATTCAACACTAATTAAGTACTATTTAGAAAATATTTTGGTTATTTACTGGTATGAAAAGTGTAGCATACAATGAAAATTGAATCTAAGTCAATTGTATATAATTTGTGTACAGTAAATATTTATATATATTTCGCTTATTAACGGAACTAATGTATTTTAAGTAGACAAATATATGTAAACACCTTATATTTAAAAATTAAAGAAAAGTATGTTGGGTAGCTTCTAGTAGATTATTGTGATAGTTAAGTGATTTTGTTTGAAATGTTAACCGTTAAAACTAAATATTTTATAACGGCCTACGGGTAGGACATACATACATATTTTCGGATAAATTATTGACCACAACATCGGTTATGTAATTAAGATTCTAAGCGTGTAGGAAATATAGAAATAGAAGGTTATAATGTACGAGTAAATTAAACGTGTACAATGGATAGTAATAAGTTGTTTTATATCCTTAATTCTTTAGGTAAATTACGATTTACTAAATAACTCATCTAATTGTGTTAATTTGTTTCAATAGAAAAAACGTTAAATATTCTTCCATAAGGTTAAATATTATATAGAGATTTATTCGTTTGAAGCATGAACATATCCTGCTATTCATATCGTTGGAATGTGTCATCATTTATTTATTTAGAAAACAGCTATGAGTATGTATCATATCAATTTCTAATCATTACTTATAGAATAGGAAGAAATTATTTGTGACTACTTCTTAATGTACACTATTGCTATAAGGCATCTATGGCTTTAAATAATAAAATACCTTAGGATTTAGGTACGAGTATGTTAAACTTCCTTGCTACCAACGTGTAATTGAATTTCAATACTATGATATTTGTATATCGCCTGGCTTTATGTAAGTTTTACTAGAAATAAATTATAATTTAAATAAATTAAAACGGTTATTTTTATTATATACTTAGCATGTTGTAAACACCTTTCTTTCTCTGCAAATGACGTAAAATTAAATCAGTCACATTCATATTACATTCGGAGTTGTTTTTGAAGTGCTTTTCTTGCTTACGAATTGTTATGGTTGTAATATGTATTCGTCAAATACGAAAAAGATTAATCATAATGCGATAAAAAAATGGCATTTTATTCAACCCTTATATAAGTGACAAAAAAAACCTTTAACAGAGCTACTAGGCTTCATATAGTCTATGCGTTTTGTTAACATTCAAAGGACTATTTTAACGTTATCCACACTGAATTGCCACTGTTTCTGGAGTCTTGTGCTCTGTGTTTAGATCACTACGTGATCCGGGGTCATGGGTTGGAATCCCACGGGTAGAACGAATAGAGAAAGTATCTTTTTCCAGTTTGGGTAGGTTAAGCTACATTATATGATTATCTAAAAAGTAAGAGGATTCCGAGTTTGTAAAGGCACGCTAAGGTCTTGGTCCCGGCTAAAATCTAGGATAGAAGTTGTTAACACCTTACAATCCGTATTGGGTCCTTGTTGGTTACGGCCCAATCGCCTCATAGCTATGTTAAACGGGAAGAATCAAAATCAGAATTAGCTCACGGTCCACTTCCAAATTCCTATCAGATTCCGATAGGAATTTTGAAGTGGAATTGTTTGAAATATATTCTTATTGCAAAAGATTGAAAGCGATAGTAGTCTGATCCACGTTCCAGAACACAAACTATTAGTTGAAAGATTATTTGTGAAGTCAGAAATTATTTAAAAAATCAAAAGTTACGTGAACATTTATAAATGAGTTCTTAGCAAAATTGTGGCCTTCTATCTATTCAACTTATTGCAGTCCACTGCTGGACATAGATGTCCCCCATTTTGCGCCAGATATCTCCGTCCTCCGCTTTTCTCATCCGGCCTCCACCAGCGACCTTCTCTAAATCGTCGGTCCATCGGGCAGGAGGGCATGAATCGCCTTGGCAGCATATAATTAATAATTCCGCTGGATTTATTTACCCAAAGTTTAATCTAGTGTGACGACGTATCATTGAGTCCACAACTGTATGGTGAAATATAGAAGTAAGATCAGATTTTTTATTATTTATTATGACGTCCCAATTACACGTGAAATTTGCGATGCAGGACTTACTTGGCTATAAACTAAAGCCTTCAAATATGGCTCTACGACATTTAGCCCTCATAACTACATTCCCCCCATCTACCATTATTAAAAAATAGGCGCTGCGTAAGACCGCTGTCCTGTGCCAGCTCAAGATGAGTCATCCCCCTTTTGCTCAGCCATCAAATTGCGATTTCTCTTAACTATATGTGTATGTTTTACATGTTTTGTAAAATTTTGTTTTTGTTATTGTATGTAAATTAGAGCGATAAAATAATTTATTTTTATTATAATTTATTATTGTTTTATAAATCAAACTAGATGAGATGATTCTATCGGGTGTGTTTCAGTTGGAAGTTGCTACATATGAGAGTACTGAAAGCACTAATAGCTTGCACCATTCCTCCAGAGTTTCCTAAAAACCAGTTTGTGATATATAACATATACATGCAATAACTTCTCCATAATGCAACTAAGTAAGCTTTTTCGATACATTTGCTATGACATTACGAACATATGACGTCACAGTGATATATTATTAAACTAACGCACTTTAAATAAGGTGTCTGTAATTCAATACATGAAAGATTCAATGTGTAGTAATAACAACGAAAGTTACTACCTCATTACTACAATAAGATGTTATAAGTTTCAATATATGTGTTTCAGACTTATTTTTGAACCCAGTCAACATCTCAATTTGACATAACCAACGAATTTGTAATTGTTATGGACATAAAACATCATAATGAATGTTACATATTCTATTCCATTTTTGTATGTAATTATAAATATTTTTTTAGTATTGGTCATACAAAAACATGAAGAGGTACCAGGGTACCTCGTCACTCAACTGCGAGTTTGAATAATGTTTTGGTTTCTACAAACCATTGTAATTAGTAGACTGAGAAGAAACACCAAAAAATACATAATTCACAAATAGTTAGGAGCTCTCAGAAAATTGCAGCTACGGTGAAACATACTTTCCTTTAAATTTCTAAATGCTAATGGTAATCGGGTACCTCGTCACTCACACAAGGGGTTAAACATAAATACACAAAAGCACTTTATTACAATTTAAATTTTACCATGATACTATGACATTTCATACAAAACTTTTACTTATTTAGTTTAATTTCATCGTTACTCGATATTTGTAATGAATACACTTGTCTGACAAAATAAGGAGATATGCTTCATTAGAAGGCTTATTAATTAACGTGAACGTAAATGCACAGTAACTTCCGAGTATCTGAGCATACTACGGTAAAGATATTCAATTAACTGGTGCATAAATTATGTCGTAGCTTATGTTATTCCAAAAGATATCTTCATTAAAAATGTTCATATTTGATAAACTACTATTTGATAAATACGGTTGGTAGTTATTACGTCAATTAGTAGCTTCAAAACAGAATTTGAGCAATGCGACCTACCCATAATAAAATACGCAGCTAAAACGCTGCTGGACTTTAAATCCGGAATTTATGAAAAAATTGCTCTGATGGCATGGCTATAAAATTCATACCTGACTGCAATGATGTAAAAAGTATAGATCCGAGATATGCTCACAAAACAACAGAAAAATGTATTCCGAATGCAGCGACAGCACACATACACATAATTTGAACATTTACCTAAACAAAGAGCCTACAACTGTATTCTCTCTGGCGGCTCGTTTCGGGTGGCGTATCTACCTTTATATTTTCATAATATCATTGCCTAAATGCCACCACCATCGAAATCTTTTGCTTGATCAAAAACATGATTTTTGAAATATAACTTGAAATATTGAGGACCATGTCATCTACTGGACGTCGATAAAAAAATAACATTTTTACAGACGTCACTGAATTCAGTGGCAACAATAATATAATCGACTGCACCAGCAAGTTGATCTGACAATGGGCAGAAAATACACGTTGTTTGGATACTAGACAAATGTATTAAAGATATGGGTATAGGTTCCCAATATGTCTACAGTGGTGGATCTACGCCTGGACTGTCTAGGGTCAGGAAAATTTAAAACAAAATTACCAGGAATTAAATCTTATTAAGTGCTATAAGTTGCAGTGATACGTATATTTTAAACATACCTGGTCTACTCAATTTGTAGTTTTTTGTAAGTATAAAGTAAAATAATCGTAGTTTGGCTAATTTAGCACGGAAATAAAATGCTGGAATATAACCATGTGATGTGACTGGGTTAATCCAATGCGATGAAATAGCAGCTTTCGCTTAAGTGTATCCTCCATTGTCTTTGAATAAAATGCTCATTTGAATTCTATGAGAATCGGAATTGCTCTGTTTTTCGCTGTAGTAACTTAATTTAATCGAGTTCCATCACATTCACCTTTACCTTTTAAATTGGGTAGCATAATAAAGGTTTGACGGAAAATAAATTTTCGAGTCTATAGACGTTCTTTTGCATTGAATTTTGATGTTCACTTTTGTCTGTGATTTGCATAAGCTTTATTGTCAGTAATTTAATAAAAGGTTAATACGCAGATAATAAATGTTTTGTTTTGTGATTTAAATGAATGGTGCAGTCTAACCATCATATTTTTAAACAAAACGTCGTCTGAAATCTTAAGGCGCTCGATCGTGTATTGACCACGCGTATAGCTGTCGATCGTGCAAGTAAAGCAACTACAGGTAAGTCATCTGATGGGTGACTGCACAAATATAGTGTCAAATTCCTCCGTGCTTTGGGAGATTGAGCCGTTCGTTTCGGTTTCTTAGTTGGTAACCAAATCAAATCAAAATATTTTTATTCAAATAAATCTGTTACAGATATGGCCTTTACTGGGCAATTCGCAAGCGCAGATGGCTCTCAACCTTAAAATTTACACAACGAGCCTAAGGGCGTTCCAGAGTGGGACTCGAACATCGGTTTAGGGTGTTGCGGGGGGGGGGGGCTTGGTAGCCTAAGATATGTTTGGGGAGAACCAATACGCTACGCGTGGTGAGTGACAGCGCTGCGCTGTCATGAAATAGGCATAACCATGCTGTGTAGTCAGGCCATTGCCGGAAGCCACTGTATTACATTTTAGGTTCTTTGATTAAAAATATGAACGAGCGGTTCACCTCGTTCTACCCTGCCGGAGAGTATAGCCTACGCTCCGATAGCCAAGGCGAGTTCTACTCGTGTTTATAAATATCTAGGCTTTTTCATTCACTGACCTAAACTTGGCTCTAAAACAATAAATATTGACACTGCCATATCCATTTGCATGTAATCCTCAGTTTTGAAAATTGTGTGAGACTATGTTGGCTCTAGAACTATAAGAACGGATAAGGATACCGTGAAATAAATCGGTTGATTTCCCGCACAGGAACTAGACTCGACGTTATTGGAAAAGTTTGAGGCGAGCTACGTTAATAGACTTACACAAATTGAGTTCATTACGGAAAATAAAATAAAATGAACGCAAAAATCGGCGTGAACGGTAGTTATTAACGGGTGTAAACTATTTTTAACAAAGTTCAGAGAGTACGTGACAATTCGACGCTTTAAAGTTAGGAATCAAAATTGAAATTACGTGACGAAAGGTAATAAAATCACTATTTGAAGCTATTGAAAATAATGCTACTCGCTATAACAGCACGAGCACGGAAAAAAATAACATGGTATAGTGTTAAACGTTTTTAAGCACCTCTAACATTCCCAAGCATTATTTTCTAGGACTAATGCTAATTTAAGTTAAAACTAGTTAACTTACCTACACATTTTTTGTAGGTAGCAAAAGGAATTTGCCAAATTATCAAATATCACAAAATCTTTGTACTTCATTTTATTTAGTACAGATGTAATAAGAAGTCCAACATGTTCTAAGTGTAATTATCTGCAAAAAATACAAGTTCAAAAACAAGCGCGTTTTTCACAGAGTAACGACGCGACGGTACGGACAGGCTATCCCCAGAGCTTTGGGGAGCGAAGAAAATCAAGTTGAGCGTTAGAAAAGTTGTTTATTCGTTTTTGCTACGTTTCACCGTTTAACACTACACAGGGAATTCTGCATAGGAACTCTTATAGGTGCGGGGTGATTGTTGCTGTGCATTTATCGGCATGAGCTTCGAGCTGCTATTGTACATAATGTGGCAAAGGTTCCCTAATGGTAACAAATATTTTCTGAAGCAACATGATTAATTGTAGTTTATATTTTACACATTTTGATCTACTTTTAAAAAAGCACTTATAAATTGTATGTTATGTTGTATATTTCAGGTAAGATGCGTCCGTGTAAATTTTCTTTTGTTTTCATTACGAATAGAACGATGAACTTTCAGGAAATAATTAAAAAAAAACCAAAGTATAATTAAAATGATCAGATACTTTTTATTAGATAGTAAGTTATGAGAAGATCATGTATACTCATTATTACATAACTCAAATATGGATATTATGTCAACTGTTTCTTAACATGAAGCCTTTACCAATAAATAATCATCAGAAAGTAAACATATTGGCTTTCCATTATTTTCATCCACGCCATCTTCGTTTCCTATGAAAATATTTTTCGAAGAATCAATCCAATGTTATGAATGTGGCTCAATATTTGTACAGTCTGCTAAACACTTAACGAGTGGAATGTTCTCGAGTTCAAGTGAGAACACACTCAGCTCCACTCGACTCGAGTTTATTTGCTCTCTATTCAAAGGGTGACAGAGATTTGACGTAACGTTTCTTAGGCATGCTCCTTTTATAACGCGAAAGCTTCTTTAGGCAGGAAAACATGGAAATCGTGTTCAAATGTAGCGTTCATACTTTTTACAAAAAGATTTTATTATATCTATACAACTCTGTGTAGCAGGCATGAGAATATACACAGAATCAAAATGAACTTACTCAAATTTGTATGAATTGAATTCATGATATTTTAATTATTTTTACGTACTATCGAGAAAAATGTGTAAAGATGTAGCCTAAATATTTTTTATCAAACTTGGTTCTTCATTCAAGTTTTTTAATGTCTAAGGCAAAACACAACTCAAATTATAAGTTTATGTTAACAAAATTACACGTTCTATTCTTGATTTATTTCTTTAACCACCTAAACCAATCGCAAACAAAGGACTGGTGATTTACCATTTGTAATTTTAGAATAGTTGCAAATAAGCCATTATTTTACGTATCACAGTAGCTTTCAGCACGCAACTCGAGAACCTTTCCGCCACATCTGCCATCGGTTCTACGCACTATGTGCTTGCCCACTGCCACTTCAACTTGCTTGTCCTTAGGTTATATCGGTCATTCTAGTTCTCGTACTCGTGGCGATATCACTTACCAAGTGAATGTTCTAATTGTGCGTACCCCTTAAATTAAAAACTGTGATTCAAAAAATATGAAAAAAATTAATCAAAGATACGGCCAAAAATTTCCACCTCAATATGAACTGGCTACGCTGCCAGTAATTCTGTTGAAATCTTTCGAAATAATATCACAAACACTCACATGTAAAAATCGTATTATAAAACCATGGATAACTCTAGGAATTCTTCGTTGCATAAGGAATAGAAATAATATGCAGAAAAAACTGAATCGTGAACCAAAAAACGATATACTTAGAATAACTTATAGACGATATCGTAATTATTGTAACTCCTTGATTAAAACTCTAAAACGGAATTACCAGAGAGAACAAGACAAAAACAAAAGAATCCTAAATTGCTTTGGAAACTATTGATATATAACAAATCGTAGATTAAATACATCTAATAATACGGAACTTTTAAACTCAAAATTAACCCCAGATCAATCAGTAAATTACGTAAATACCTACTTCGCTGATATTGGAACTTTCTGCCCGCACCACAAATTGTGGAATGAGTTGCCGCATGCGGTTTTTTCCGGACAGATTCGACCTGCAAACCTTCAAGAAAAGAGCGTACTCTTTCTTAAAAGGCGGCAACGCATCTTGTAGTACCTTTGGTGTTGCAAATGTCCATGGGCCAGTATTCACTTTCCATCAGGTGATCTGTCTGCGTCGTTTGCCCCCTATACTATAAAAAAAAAAATTGGAAAATCACTTGCTAAATATTTTAATGCATCCATCTAATAAAGTAGCCCTTTCTGATGACTGCTCCATTTTACATCCGGCTTCTTCTTTTGTGTTACTAGAGACTGACCCAGGTGAAGTTTATGAAATTTTGTTGAGACTGAAATCGGAGAGTGCTGCGGGTTGGGATGGGATACATGCCAAATTCCTCAAGCTTATCGGTAAAGAGATAGCCCTGTCATTGCGCACTTAGTAAACCTTTGCATAAATCAAGGTGTTTTTCCTTCTGCGCTCAAACATGCTATTGTCACTCCCATACATAAGAGTGGAGACAGAAGCGAGGTTGGTAATTACAACTATCTCAGTTCTTCCTGTTCTTTCAAAATATTAGAAAAGGTTATTAATTCTAGACTTATCGGCTCCTTAATAAATATAATTTAATATCAGCTTTTCAGTATGGCTTTAGAAGAGGTATTTCAACAGAAGATGCTATCATCGCTTTAACATCACACATATCTGGAATCATTGATAAGGGTAAAAAATGTATTTCGGTCTTTCTCGATCTTCAAAAAGCTTTTGACTCGGTCTCTGTCTCCACTCTTATTCGCAGACTCGAAATGATAGGTATCAGAGGTTCTCCCCTGGCCCTACTGTGTGACTATCTGTATAACCGTAACAAAGTGTTAGAATAGGTGATTACATCAGTGAGCCTTAATATAACCTACGGCGTCCCCAGGGAAGTGTGCTGGGACCAACACTCTTCCTTTATCTATATAAACAACCTCTGTAACTTAGTCATCCCAAATGGCAAGACTTTTTCTTACGCAGATGATACTGCCTTGGTTTTTTCGGGTTCTACATGGGACGAGGTACATAGATCTGCCGAAAAAGGGCTGGCCAAGATTTCCCAGTGGCTAAATAACAACCTATTGACCTTAAATGCCTCTAAAACAAACTATATTTGTTTTACAAATTATGATAGTACCCAACCTAACGCAAACTACCAAATAAAAATTCACTCATGTAATGATCCTAAAAGTAAAAATTGTTCATGTTATAGGATAAGTAAAATAACGAAAACTAAATATCTAGGAGTCGTAGTCGATCAGCGACTTACATGGCATGCCCAAATTGACATCTTGACAAATAGAATTCGTAGATTATCTTGGATTTTCGGGTCCCTTAGACATGTTGCTGATTTAAAATTAATAAAACAGATATATTTATCGCTAGCTCAATCTGTCCTCAACTATTGCATACCTGTCTGGGGTGGAGCTACCAAAATCAAATTTTTAGAGCTAGAACGCGCCCAGCGGGCTTTACTAAAAGTTATTTATTTTAAACCCTATAGGTTCCAACTGAAAGTCTATACGCCCAATGTGCTCTGTTGTCAGTTAGAAAAAATTACATTTTGCAAGTTATTTTAAGACAGCACAAAAATTTACCATACCACACCACTAGAAAAAAAGAAAGAAGGATTAAAAATATTGCTCCTGTGACACACATTAAAACTGCTTATGCAAAGAGACAGTTTATTGGTCAATCACCGCATATCTACAACAAAATTAATAAAATCATTGACTTTCATTCCGAAACCACTCATGCTGTAAAAAAAATTATACAGATATGGCTTCAAGGCAAAACTTACAACGAAGTCGAGAGTCTTCTCTCTAAGTAAATAGGAAATGTAAGTGATACTATTTCACGATTTTTATCTATCAATTACTAAATAATAAAAATAAAACCGATCCGAGAAACAAACAAAGTAGACTTACGTATGCACAACACACACACACACTCACACACACACACACACACACACACACACACAAAACACACAACAACACACCACGCACACACACACACACACACACCACACACACACACCACACGCACGCACGCACGCACACACAACACACACACACACACACACACACACACACACACACACACACACACACACACACACTTTTAAATTTGTTATTATCTGTTCTTATGTACCTACATATTTGTAATAATTAATACTTTTGTATCTTAAAATTGTAAGAAGGAGCGGGGTCTCCTAACACAGGTATTACACTTAAAAGGAGACTCCAGCCATTGTAATGTAATTATGTATAAGATACTAGTAAAATATTTTCATTTTTCATTTTTTTTTCATTTCAAACATTATAACATTTAACACGAAGCGTCAGACTATTTATTGAATTTCGTAACGTACTTATAAATAAGTTATTGTATAAATCTTTTACAATGTGCGACAGCCTCCGTTGTCGGCATCGCGATGTTCATATACGAATCCAAAACAGTGAACCCTCGCCCACTAACGGGCCAGAGACGCGAGCGGCCCGCCGAACGCGCATTTGCATAAAAGTCGGATTGGCTGCACCGAGTGTCGGCTGTCGCATGAAACTTTCAAACACATGGAATTAGCTCGATGCAGTGTTGTACAATTGCGATGCGTGTTTTGCGTTGTCGATGTAGGCAGTGTTGATGCTATGTTCAAATGAAAACAAATAAAGTGAAGTAAAAGTATATCTAAACTTTGATTTCAACTTGCCTATGTGGGTTGTCGTTAGAAAATTAAAATTTTTAAACTTCATTTTCTTTATGAATCTGCGTTTAATTGTAGCTTACAGCGTTAATCGTTATTGTGATTGTCTTAAATTACTTCACATTGGTGGTTGAGAACACGTAAAATAAATAAATGTTATAAGAAAATGAGTCTAACAACAAACTCTTTAACCGTGTAATTACCAAAAGAACCAATATTGCTTAGGGACCAAATTGGCTTGAACCCATGCAAAATAATCAAACCATTTTAAACACGAACAATAATTTGTCCACACTATAATAATCCAACATGTCGACACTGTCATTATTTTCAATCAACCAACTGCGTTCAGACAAAAGTGGACTCAGCCTAATCGGGTTAGCGTTTGTAATGCGTAACAGCGTTGCGGATTTCAATCTTTGTTTGAAACTCGTGGACGCATGTTGGTGGTGCGATGAAATATCGCACATATGATATTGTTAGTCGAACAGTGGGGCCGCGACGTACACGACTACGTATGGTTGAATAATTTACGAGTGCAGTAACTTGGGCCACGCGGGCCTCACCGCCACGGGCTATGTCTAGGGTTATCAACTTTGATGAACCATTTGGTGTATTGGTTGAGACGTCGGCTACTACACCAAGGGTTCCGGGTTCGCTCCCCAGTCAGTACAAACATTTGTGTGCATGCAAACAAAAATAGGTAAAAGTATGTTTATCAGTTGTTTAGTACCCGTAATATAAGTTTCACGCTTAAGTTGGAGATAGATGGCGTTGGTCACACAACAATGTTAGTAAATATTTATTTATTTATTTATCAATTACGATATTATTAAGCAACAACCATACAGCCTGTGTAGTCGTTATTATTACGATAAACTTATGCTGTTGTCCCACCGTAATAAAACAATATTTCAGTGGAACAAAACTATGGAGATAGAAATTGAAATGGACTAACGATTTGCTCGCGCGCGTTCATGGAGGTTGAATGACGCAAGTCTTCCGGACGCAATATCAGGTACAAGAAGAGGGATTAAGTATTTGAAACGATTATTTGGCCCTTAAATTAGAAAATAATTTAATCTAGAAAAATACTAAATAAACTTAAGAGAAGGAACTTAAATGACAATTAAATAGTGCTTAATCGAACTCTCAAGAGGAGTCATTGAAACTGTTGAATTCACTCACCCATAGGACAATATCATCGATGAATTTTATGATCAGTACACCTTATTAACCAATTTAGAGATAAATACGTGTTCCGTTTAGTTTCTAACACTAAATACCGCAAATACCTAAATGTAGAGTGTTTTTTATAGAAGAGCTAGAGTAGTGGGTGACAACCCTGGGCACGTTCATATATCAAACGGCCGAAGGTTACAACTTCAATAAAACTTGAGCGGAACTTATTCAAACGCGTCGGCCGGTGAAAGCTGTTTTTAACTTCCATCTCAAGGGATAAACCGCACAAAAAAAAAGACCATGCAAAGGAGTCGATTAATTTTCATGTGTGAAAAAGTAGTTGTTGTTGAAAAAAGTTCCAGCAACGACGGATGACAGTTATTGTGAGGAGTATTTCAGGAACATGTAATTTTAAATAAAACCAATAGATACAACAATGTTGTTCGACGGTTCAGCCATACTGTTTACTGCCGATCTAGACCTCCTTCGTAAGGTAAGTGAATGAGGTACACAGTAAAATGTTTTTTTTTCAGAATTAATGCAACCTCTAGATAATATAAGATAAAAATTCATAATTGCATATAAGAAAAAAATGCGTACAACACAACAAGAAACAAAATAACGAGTATAATGTAGGCGGTCTTATTGCTAAGGTAGTTTGGCCGGCAACGCATTTCAGTGCCCTCTGGTATTGCAAATGTACATGGGCGGCGGTGATATTTACCATCAGATGAGCCGTTTGCTCGTTTGCCTGTTATAGTATAAAAAAAAAATTCTTCCAGGCAACCTTTGGGTGAAAAAAGTATTACTATAGTAAGCGGGCTAGTGCAAAAACTTAATCTAATGCATAGTTATAATACAATAGTACATAAACTAAGTACACATTATAATTATAAAATAAACTAATACATAATGAAATATATACATAAACTAATGGAAGATAGTATAATACAAAATACAATCAGAGTTACATGAAGCAAAAGACAGCGACAGCATACAGCATAGGGAAAAAGGTGAAGGAAAGCTAAGATCATAAATATTTATTGCAAGTAATGTTTTTTTACTCGGCTCTTAAAAGTCTCAAGAGACGGCACACGACGAATGTCCTCAGGCAAGGCATTCCACAGCTTGATCGTTCGCACTGTGAAAGACTTTCCGTTGAAGTCAGTCTTATGAGATAGCAGGTCAAGCGTCAATTTAGAGCTGGCACGCAAATCGCGGGCCAAGGTTGCAGAGTGAAAAATAAAGCGATCTATAAGAAAAAGAGGGGTGTTAGGGTGGAAAAGAATGGAGTAAAGGAGGGAGAGAATATGACAGTTCTTTCTACGGGCAATAGGCAACCATTGAAGTTGGGACCTATATGAGGAGACATGGTCATACTTACGCAGACTAAATATAAATCTGATACAAAAAGTCTGCAGACGCTCGAGCTTATTTAATAGTTGAATAGATAAATCAGGATCATCTCTAGAAAATCAGATGAGCCTCAAACTTAGTCTTATATAATATAATGGATTACGAGGAATCTAATTATTAATTTGCAAAAAAAAAATATTATTCAAAGAAAAGACAGAATTATGACTGTCACTCCCAACTCACAGCCCTGCCAAACGTGTCTCAAAAGTTATTTGGTCAAATATTCTTTCATCTCAGTAATACATCGCCGAGGGTGAGCGAGAACAACTTGAACTCGTCGGATGATATTCGAATAAGTTTTTCTCAAGTTACAATGGCTACTAACTTTTGGGATAGTGGGCGAGGGTTGAGTTATGCAATTTGAATACACATTTTGAATTTATTTATAAATACATGAATATGGTCCGTGTGAAAGTCATTTGGAGAAGTTTTCGTTCAATTAAAAATCACTTAAGCCCACTCTCAATGACGACTTAACGTTGTACTTTACTTAAATTGAGTAAGAAAGGGACGGCACTATTTATCGTTTAGAGCGTTTAGAGCGCTTCCTAACTCCATTCAAGTAAAGATCAAAGCTTGAGTCTCCTTCTAGAATACGGGCCATAGGCTGACAAGTCAATGATAACATATATTTTTAAGAAGCTGTAAGAACTACTAAGTCTCGGCACAATATATCACGATAACATTGAAAATCTTGGAAATTATTGTGAATGCATACATAACTATATATTAAACATATACGCAAATAAAATGAAATAAAATGTTTAAGACTACGATGAGTGATTTTGTAGAACCCACCTAACTCAAACTATCTTTATTTAAATAATAATTTTTACAATCAATTTTTCGGCCATTATCATTTACATATACTTTTACAAATCTTCCACTAGTTTCAAAAATAGGTTTTTCAAGAAGAGCTGCCAAGAAGCTCGAAAGTCACTCGTTCCAATATTGCTATAGTATTCGTGTCAGAGAAGTTTAAACGTTACAATTGTTGGAAGTAATTATCATCCAACAAACTAGTGAAAAATTAACTCCTTTCGTTTAAGATACAGACTTTAATTATAATTTGAAATAAGAATCTTACCTGTGTCAGATACTCTTGAAACGAAATGTTGTCATTGTCAAGAGCCGTCAATATCGTAGAACATAATGGCTACGCTCGTTAAGCTTTAAAGTGGCATCCTCTTTAGAGCCGCAACAGCAATAGGCTATTTCACTGAGCTGCATAAAATCAACACCATAAACAGTCTTTACGGCGTAATGAATCAAAGCGCATACTACGAAGGTGCACTATGCAATGGCTAATAACATTGCATGGGTGCTACGAACCGCTACGGTGCTACGGTACTACGAGCGTGGGAAGCAAGCCACATGCGGTGTTCGTCTTGGGAATATTAGCTTGATGCTACATAATTTTATCCAGTCTCGGCTATAAATATAACACCTTACCCCATTATTGTTGCTAGAAAGAGGTACAGGCACGGCACTGCTCCGCAACGCCCTTGCCTGTCAGCGGATAGTAAATTTGAGTTTTCGTGCCGATTTCGCAAAAAACTTTCAAGAGGATTTTGTAGATTCATATGTGTTTATGTTTTTTATTTTAATGTAAACTTATGCAATGTAGATGATGTGTCGTTAATGTTATTGTTAATAAATTAACTAGGCCATGAATATGGATAAAATATATCATTATTAGTATTGAAGAGCCAATACAAACATACTACAGTCTATTTCATATGAGAAATAAATTCTCATGTATCTAAACAATAACGTTTGCAAACGAATCGTGACCTGACTTTTATCAAAACAATAACAGTGCCCTTTGAGAAAATCATAGGTTCGTTTTATCGTAGCTGATTAAATCAATTTTTGTAAAAAATATAATAAATACATCTTATTTATTGTAAGGTCACAATGATGGCTTACAAGTGAATTGTTTAATAACGTAGCTTGGACATGATGATGTGGGTTGACACCTCACAGAAGATATTTTAATTTCTACTTATATCAATCTTAGGCAAAGCAATGCAAATGTTTGTTTTTTAAATTTGCCCGAGGTATTGAAATCATGTTGTAATCGTAACAAATATCACATTTAATAATTTCCAAACACCTATTTATGTATTCACTTATCGCGGAATCTAATTAACAAATATTTGATTTAAAAGTAATGCCTCGTTGTCATCAATTACTAGGGTTCCGTAGCCAAATGGCAAAAACCGGACTCTAAGTGATGCCTGGCTGTCCGTCCGTATGTCACACATCCTCTTTTTACTATAACTATAAGATCTTTTTATATCATTTTTTATAAAACACAAAGTGTTAATAAGTGCCTTCTTACTTTAAAAAAATAGGTTTGATAAAATGAAATAAAAAATCATATGATGTTGATTGAAAATGATGAAAACATACAAATAAATTTGGATTGAAGTAGTTTATGATCCGATTTTCATGTTTTTTTTGAAAGAGAATTCTTTGGTGGTGGTCCTATTTTAAAGAAGGCAGCGTTTGATGATGGAGACCAGGGAAATCGGGGTTTAAATGTTTGTTCGTGGATATCTCCGTCGTCTAAAAACCGATTTTAAAAAGAAGAAAAATGATACTTCAGAGTTGGTTCCCTCCATAAGAAAGCCATGGCTTGATGAGGAGACCAGAAAATTCGATTTTTTTATAATCGACTCAGAACAACTAATATTTCATTATAGTATATTTATTCCAGTGATTATTTTAACACGCGTTCATTAGTAAATTGATGTTGGTGCCAAGTGCCAAACTCTTCAGCTTTGTATTATAAATAATATTGGAAAGTAGAAGTTAGGAAGATAAATATATACAGAGTTCTTGATTAACTTGGCATTAACAAAAAATATGTAAATATTATTGAACTATTTCTATCTACCTAGCTAAAAAAATATTTTGGCCTTTAGTTTCCCATTTGGTGTAGGGTTTCCCATTTGGTGTTGCGGTGGAGACGTCGACTGGCAACACCATTATTCCATTATTCCGGGTTCGATCCCCGGACAGGACAAACATTTGTGTGCATGAACATGTCTATTTGTAATGGTCTAGGTGTGTTCTATGTAATAATATGTATGTATTTAAAAATAAAAAGGAATACAAGTATGTATATTCGTTGTTTAGTACCCATAATACAGGCTTCACTCTTAACTTGGGGCTAGATGGCGATGTGTGAATGTCAGTGGATATTTATTTATTTATAGTTTCCATTCGGTACTTTTTTGGTAAAAAATATTTTAATTAAATTAATTTTACTGTATGTTACTTGCTGCTACGGACTCTTGATGAGCGAGCCCAACTCACACTTGGATATTTGTTTTAACATCAGATAGCCAGTAAGTATAAAAATTCTAGTTTTAAACAGTTATACGCTGGGCTAAAAAAACAATTAAGAGAAACACACAAGTTACAGTTCCCAATCTGATAAAGTCAAGCGTAGGAGTCCATCCCAGCTTCGGTCCCGCTTAGGAACACTCGCGTTCGCTCGACTCGATAAATCTCCCAGTATCCCGCCGTTCCCTGGGGACGGCTCACGTCACAGCTACACGTCGAATCACTTTCACGGGTGACAGTAACGCCTTTCTCGGCTACTTGACTGTATCATTTTGAGCATTTGCAAACCGCTTTGTTTGTCATTTTGACGAGGTAACTTAGGAAAAATAGAGGTGTCTTTTTTTCTGTACCTCGTGTTTCAGTATAAATAAAGTGTTTGCGACATTTCTGTTTTGAAAACTCAATCGTTTTTGTGTGTTTTTTTTATCGGAAACGTTATCCCTTCCACATATAGATTGGGTTTAGGTTGATGTGATGACACATTGTCTGTTATAATAAGAAAAGTTGCATTTCCCACCAACATCCCCCACTCTTTACTTCTCCATATGTTATTAAAGATACAGGTAGCCAGTTAAATACAATCGCAGACCGCATTCCATATTTCAAGAAAATAACAATTCTATACCAATTTTACCCTATCTAATGACGACAAGTTGCCTAAGTATCTCCACACATATTAAGTACGATTCGATCTAAATGAAGCACACAATCAGAGAGACTTGTGCATCGAATATTGAAGGCGAGCATTCCCGAATAAGGCTGCAACAGGGAGCCACGTGCGCTCGCTCTCACGGCCCACCGCAGACATGCGACGTTTATTAAGCTCTTCACCTTTTTGTTACCTGCCGAGAGATTTATTACTTTTAATTATTTTTCATTGTCCGCCCTCCGTTATTCGTCTTACGGCATCGCGTTAAAATTATTATGCTCACAGGGAAGTGATTTACCGCTCAACGTCACGTAATTTACAGCATAGTGAGAGAAAAACTGTTCACCTTTTGTCGGGGATATCTAATTTTCTCACGAAACGGCGCAGATTCGAGATTGGGAGCGTTTTTATCGTCATCGCTCACGATCAGTCCTTCGTTAAAATGCAAAAGGCCCATAAACGACTCTTCAACGTGGTGTTTCACTAGCAAACTTCGATATGCCTTTTTGTTCTCTTTATGCTAATGACGGTGGTGAAATAAATTAGTAATTTAGGCATGAGTAAGACTACTTTGCCATTATCAATCAAAACGATGCAATAAACTGAGTAATTATTTTTTATTTAGTCAGTTTAACATGTGTGATAATTATTATTAATTTACAACTCATACTCATAAGCCAAAACTCCAAAGGAAAACTGTTTGAAGTATTTTATATTGTCATCAAAGTACATCCTTAATAAACTTTAAGTATCTCTTTTTACTGCTTATTTACTATGCTGTGAGTTAGCAAAAATTATGCAAGCAAACCAGCCATATCCATTTATTGGCCGCCACGGTATCATTAAAATGTGTCACACAATAAACGGGAGCCCTTTTCAACCGGCCGAGTTTAAACCACGTTTCAATCTGTTGTAGACCATTTATTGTTTATTGGCACACCGCTATTTTATTCGATACAATCTTGTTTGATAAACAGGTATGTTTGATTGAATAAGTGATCTTTGTGATTTGTATAGTAGTAGTTATTATAATATGTACAAAATTAACAATTACAATGAGCTTAACAATGAGGTAAGCTTATGTCCCAAAATATTTTTGGACATAAGCTTACCTCACTTATAAATCTTATATTGCATATACTCCTTGATAGCAAACAACTATGGCAATATTTGCTTGAATACTTAGCTCCAATCTATTCAGATATTCGCTTTTCGCAATAAATTAAATATTTAATTGACTACTACGCTACTATTTAATAGTGTAGTGTTTAATAGCACTATGTGTCGTAATAAATATTTAATGAAACATAAAAGTAAAGCGCAGCAGAAAAGTTAGGTCGCATCAAATCGCGTAAAGGTGCTTCATAAGACCTTGGCAAAGTTTACAGGTTAATTTATAATCAGCTGCAGTAAGCGGTGCACGCGCGGTGACGCCCTGGCCATGTTCTCTATATCTATGACTTTGGGGTCCGCCCATCATTACCATACGTGATATAAGTTGGCGAGAATCCACCAGAATTAGTCTAGAAAATTCAAAGTGAAGACCTCGTGGTATGAGTTTGCACAAATTCCCAATGGGCCAGACCTTGATTTCGGCCTTAAGTCACGAAATGCAATTAATTTAAATTCACAATGTGTTTTGGTTCTATATTTTTGTGTTAGTCCATAAGGATATGCCTGTAGAAGGGTTAACTGTCTTATCTACGATTTAATCTTCAAATGCTGAAAGTGCCAGTGTCAGATTCCATATTAAGTTTTAGTCAGTCAGGTTTGAATAATGAGCATTTAGTAATCATATTACATGAATTATTTGTTAAAAGGATTGAAGTACTGCAAAAGGGCTATTTTTATTACTATCTCTTGTAAATATTTAAAATATTTTCATACCGTAAAAATTCTTCGATAATTGTTATAGAAAACCTCATTCATTCAGATTAATACTAGATACATTAAAAAGCAGTCTGATTGGCTTGAATCTTGGAAAGTCCTAAAGGCTTGCACCCTTCACTTATATTCTATAAAAATCTGTATGAAACAGTTTTCTTAACTATATTTGGTACGAATAGGCTCGACTGGTGTTTCGCGGTGAATTTTTTCAAGTGAGTTAGATGTCTGGAGGCTTCTTTCCCTTCCCATACTTCGCATTCGTATTCGTTCGTAAATAAATTGTTTTATTAGTGAAATAAATTAAGTGATTCCATAGGTGGCTATAACAGTTGTTATAGGGTGATCTTAAAGACTATGTAAGTATACGATTCGAATAATAATCAATGGATGTGTCCTTGACTATCTGGAAGGGAGTATAGTGCTGCGTAATACACTGTCTGCATCCAGCCTCGCCGCGACCGTTGGCAGGGGGCAGTTGGTGTTGAATCGCACCCGATACAGAAATGACTTAATGCGTTTTAGAATGATAGCCGAAGGCGATTTTAGCACCTGCTTACATCCTTGATGCACTGCAGAGTTGATTCAGCCCTATCAGCTCCCTGAACTCATATAAAATAAATAAATATCCACATACATTCACACAGCGCCATCTAACCCCAAGTAAAGCGTGAAGCCTATATTATGGGTATCAAACAACGGATAAACATTCTTATATACATTTTTTTTGTAAATACATACTCATTAATCTCATCATACATAGAAAACACCCAGACCATTACAAAAAGACATGTTCATGCACACAAATGTTTGTACTGCCCAGGGATCGAACCTGGAACCCTAAGTGCAGCAGCCGACATCTCAACCGCTGCAGCAAATGGGTCGTCAAATAACTATTTTGATAACTTTATTTTTTTCTTTACAGTAAATGAATAAGAAACATGAACTGTAAGAAATCAACTTGCGTTTGGACATAGTTGCATTCTGCGCACTGGGTGACCTTTTCTACGTAGTTTATTGCAACATAAACTAACACCAAAGGTCAATTAAGTAAAGCGCCTTGACTTCACAGTCATGAGGTAAATTTTAATACAGTTTTTTATAAGGTTTTTGCGTCATGTATGAAGTAGAACTGGTGTTATTTCATATGAGTTATTAATCAGTATTCACTCACGTGTTAAATACTTATTTTCTGATACATCCCAACCAAATATTCGAACCTTAATATAACTCAATTTTGCATAACCTATAAGCTATTGGAGTTGGCAATATAATACAGCCACTTCATACGTTCATCCACAGAGCTACTAAAATGATCTCGGATTCGCAAAGTAAACGTGAAATGATTTTTTCTCCAGCCAGATGGTTATTGGTAAAGGTCGCGCGTTGTCAACCGTTCATATTGTTCACACAGGGCAAGGCATGCATGAAATCCTATTTTACGGCTCGTATCCTTAGAGCACCTTTTGAATGAGCCCCGTCTGTGCTCAGGCGAATATCTTAACCCGTACGCCTTCTGTTACCAAGGAAAATAGACAAATTTTGAGATTGCACGCGTCCTTTGATGTTTTTTAATTTTTATTAATATGAAAGGTTATATTTGTATACAAGTTGAAAACGTTTATCAAATTTCGATAAAAATGATGTTTATGTTGCCTTATTACATTCGCTGCAGTGAACACCTTTCGATGCTTTACAATAAAATATTCTAATAAAAATGAAAACATTATACGTCACGTTACGTTACGTTATCAGTAACATTTTCATTTTCATTCGTCATCAGCTCATTATACGTCCCCATCGAGGGGCACGAGTCTACCCGTAAAGGCTTTAGTCGTCCACTTGGGCTCGGTGTGGATTGGCTGACTTGACGTGCAACCTTTGAATTACTTCGAAGGCGTGCGCAGATTTCCTCATGACGTTTATCTTCGAGTATGTGTGAATTTTCGAAATTATATGTATAAACATACATATAATTTCGAAAATTCGAAAAAATACCTGGCGGGATTTGAAACTGCACCCTCAAATTTAAGAAGGCAATAGTCCACACTAATGAGCCAACAATACACAATTAATATCACTCAATATATAAACAAAATTGTGAAGCACATATTCCGCCCCATCGGCCATAGGTTTTGCCATCTTGGAGCTGATGCAAATATTTAGTATCTGATCATATGTAAGTAACGAAACAAGCCATACATATTTACTGATATATAGAATTTGTTGAAGTAAGAGGGTCGGTAGAGTTAGGCCGTGTTAGTTCATAAGCTTGGCTCTACATGAGATTTGATATCTTTTTTACAGTGAAAATAGTATGTCCTGGCAACATTTTACATGAAAGTGCAATCTTTAAAGGCTAATTTATTTCTTAAGAACTAAAGAGTATGTTTTTAGTTACTGTCTACAGTCTTGTGTAAACTTTCATGTCCTAATTCATAAAATTGGTGAGTCTCATATAAAATACACTTTAGGAGATGGAATCGAAGATCATAAGTTTATGACATGTTTTACATTATCGTGCCCCCAGATCACGACTTTACCTTTTTCGTCTCATGAATGAAACACCCTCTCTACTGTGACATCTTATAAATATTATTCTGTAATTTTTTCATATTTCCTTAAATTTAAACAGCAAAATGCTTGAAATTTTATGACTTGATAAGACAAAACAAAAAAATGTAATTGGATCGTATTGTTCATATTGTCAAAAGCATCATATAATCCTTTATTTCTAAATTTAAATAAAATATATAATAAGATAATAAAATTATACGTATGATACCAAAAGATAAATAATAATTTACTTAAAATATCAAAAATGTTTTTCTTCTGTGTCGTTATGTTTTTCTTGCTAAAAATTTAAAAACACTTAAATGTGTGTGTAAGTGGTATTTAACCACAAGATGTGCATTAGAGCAAAGGAATACTTGATTCAATACACTACTTCAAAACTATAGTTACTTATTTGCATAAACAAATCTCCGTCCTTACATTGTTACAACGAAAATAAACATTTGTACGTAAATAATGGTTTTTATCTCGCGAGCTAGAGCCAACATCGCAGATTCATGCCCGGGGTACTATTCTCAAAGCAATCAGCAACACATACTTGTGTCTGCCTCGTCCCGCGTGGCCCATTGCAAAGTCGCTTTGAATATTGCATTTAGACGCCAGTCCCCTTAAGCGGAGCTTACCATTGCATTTATATATGTACAATAATCTATTTTATTATAACATACTCATATAATTTTTTGCAATGCTCATTTACTCGACTAAAGTTTTAAAACGTAATAAATGATTATATACAAAGAATTGAACACCTAAATATGTTATTTAATTTTTCTTAATAGATGGCAGATTTATAGTTCTATCATATTTCAAGTAAATTTATTGCATTCAAATCCGTTATGAAATTGGCAAATTTCAAATTTGACATTGATGGCAATAGTTCCCTGCTGACACGAAATGCTCGCCAATGCTAAATTAAAAATGCCGTGTTCCGAAAATTGATATTATTTATATTCAGATTACAATTGAAAACGTTTATTTATTTACATCAGAAACATACATGTAAAAAAAATGCAATTGTGCTAGCATATCTCAATCTAAATTAAAATTTTGTTTTTATTTTTGACTAGCTTTTGCCCGCGGCTTCGCTCGCATTAAATTCGGGATAACACGGTACTTGCATTTATCACTATACATACGTTTTCCCCTCCCTCCAACTTTGAAGGTTTCGGGGTCAATTTCAGAATTTTTTTAGCAAAAATATGTTATAGTGAGCTAACCTTAAAAGATAGACATATGCTGTCGCGGACTTTTTTGTAGACCATTAAAGCAGAACAATACTCTCATACATGACTTTGTGTAACTTTAACCGTTTACGCAGCGTACGCAGCGGAAGCTCCAAGTATGAAAAAATACCCCCGATTTTGAAACATTCTTCATTGCTGCTCCGCTTCTATTACTCGTAGCGTGATGATGAGGCTATATAGCCTATAGCCTTCCTCGATAAATAAGCTATCTAACACTGAAAGAATTTTTCAAATCGAACCAGTAGTTCCTGAGATTAGCGCGTTCAAACAAACTCTTCAGCTTTATATATTAGTATAGATTACTGACACTTGAAACATAAAAGCTACCTGCAATATGTTAAAATAGTTAATGGTTTTAATATATATAATACTACCTCAGTCTGGCAGACTAATGCAATTACACAAACATCGACATTTTGTTTGTGAACTAACATTGTTTGCTATTCGATTCCAAATAGTGGTAATCTAAGTTACTGGTCGGATTGTGGAGTAACTTAGACAGAACTGTGGAGCTAGGCGTATCCATTTAACTAATGCACTGTCCGACTATTGGTCTTGGTGGAAACTAACCACTTTGTTCCGCTGAGTAACATATTAGCTACCTTAGTTGGAGGTACCCACTTGCTTTGCGTCGCTAGTTTACATTACAGTTCTATGCCCACTTTGCCAGCGCGAAAGAGTAAGTTTAAAGTCTGTTGTTGTAACTAGTTAGTATTCGAAGCACTAAGGAGTGGGATTTGTGTTTTGTGGTCTTACTCGTACCTCGTGCAGTGTAAGTTTGGTTGCTTTAACTTCATTTGACCATGTTTTAAAAAGTTTAAATTGGATTTAACAATTGTATTAGTTTATTTAATATTTTCTGTACGAAAAGCGAGTTAAGTTAGTAAGAGACTTATGAGTTGTTATAGATATCTAGTACTAAATTACGGGACGTAAATTTATAACAAAACTATAGAGGTACCGTTTTTGACCATCTTTATCATGTAGAACGCCATACATAAATAATTAATTTTAGGGGTTCATTTATTTAGGTGGAAAAAATATACATAAATTCAATGTTAGCAAAACTCTCATCCATGTACATTAATTGACGGCAACTTAAGTTACAGAAGTAAGTTTTATATGCATATTGCAGAGCAAACCATCGACTCATTTTAATTTAGAAAACAAACTTTGGAAGTTTCCGATATTTTTCATAAAGGTAATAATATGTAACAAATATTATGTCATGATCATGATGCACATTCATGCTTATGAAACAAGACTTTGAAAAATCAGACGCATTTGCTTGTATCTCCACTGTCCACATTCTTTGCAAAACAATGTTGCATAACAACTTTCAATGTATTTATAAAGGCATGATTATTTTTAATGATTATTGAGCGTCGGTGGCTTAATGGAGTGAACTGTCGCCCGCCTACCGAGAGGGCTGAGGTTCAAATCCTGCCACGTACCAATGTGTTTTAGAATTTTCGAAAAATATATGTACGTTACCCGACGCTCTTACGGTGAAGGGAAACATCGTGAGGAAACCTGCGCACGTCTGCGAAGAGACTTAAAGGTTGTGAAGTCGTCCAATCCGCACTGGGCCCGCGTGGACGACTAAGGCCTAAGCACCCTATACGGGTAGGCTCGTGCCCCTCAGTGGGGCGTTTAATGAGCTGATGATTATTATTAGTTTTTTTCCGTAAAATAGTCTTGACATCTTTTTTTTAAATTATTTATCAATGCGGGTTAATAATCAGTTTCAAGTATTTTTGTTGCATTAATTTCGGCACGTTAATAAAATTAAAACAATCGGTCGCATATGCATTTTAATTTTGTTACTCACTTTCATCCGCGAACACTACTTAAGCTCTCAGTAGGCACTTACATCTTGAAGAAAATGAAATGTTCATAGCCTAGATCTTATACAAACAACTATGCATACTCCGGGTTAAAAAATACTCTGAAATTACACCACTGTGTGTGACACCAATTTATCGAAGCTGAAATAACATTCCATCACCGCTAAAAAGCTAAAATTACCATCATACTTCAAAATAACGAGGTTCGTTGAACTAAATGGCTCACAATGTTTTATCAAAGACATATTTTAGATTGAATTAACTGCTATAAAGCAATTTAGGCTCGCAGTTCGAATGCGCTAGCAACGTTATTAGTTCCAATTAACGCAGTAACCTCAACACATGTATGGGCAATTAAATGGAGTGATACCTCTTCCATTAGTAGCTACCCAGTGTTGTTTACATCAATTAACAGGCGAGTTAATTTTAATGCTAGCATGCGGACGCTTTGTGTAGCTTTGTACCACAATGTATCATATGTTTGCCATAATGTTTGAATAATAAGTTATGACAATATAATTAAGTAAACGAATAAAGCGAATATTCCAGAACTTGATTTGTTGCAACTTTCATGCGTATTGGTATTTCTTCGATGGTTCATTTAGATAAAATAATAAGAAGACCTGGAAAATAAGACTGTCTGTTTGTGATATTGAACTAACAATGTTTTACTACATGACTAAAATATAGGTTGAATTTTGAACCATTGGAATTCATTTGATCTGTTATTCTGCTCATATTGTGGAATGTTTTTGTCAGAACCTTATACTATATAATTTAATCATAAAAGTTTTCACAAAATATATAAGTTAGCATTGCATTGGCCAACTATAGCTACTACTTCTACTTTATTCAGTGCGTGGGCGCCGCCGGCCCCACCGCACCTGCGCCGCGTTCTACGAGTATCAATCACACCACGCGCCGTCATCACGCACACAAACAATAATATTTTTTTAATTAATTTTTTTTTTATTATAATATGTATTATTGATCAACCTCAAAGTGTTTTACATGGTATTTAGGGTTTCAAGGAATTATATTTTTGTATCAATAGATTTATTTCATATTTAGGGGATGTACTTAGAATCACTAGTACATTCTTATTTTTTAATAAATACAACTGTTCTCCATTTCACCCTGTATATATACGGTACATACACCAAAAATATATTTATTAAATTTTTGTCTGTCTATCTGTTTGTTTCAGCTACAAATCTAATATTCTAAAATGGCTGGACTGACTGACTTTTTTGGTAGGTAGCTGATATCACCCACTCGCAAGCGTGAACAGGCGCTGGAGAACAGGGCGAAGGAGGTGGTGGTGGCACCAGCTCCACCCACCCTAGGTCGAGGATACCGGACTGCGAGGCTTTGCAATATCATAAAGTCCCCGTAAAATTAGTGTGGTCCGTGGCTCCATGGAAGCTTCTCTCACTCCCAACAGAGTGGAGGTGGATTCGCGTATATAATGCGTGGATAACGTCGACGGGCTGGTTGGATGGATGCGCCTTGCGCTCTCCCACAACCCGTCACATGATAAGCACGACTACTAAGAGGAGTTTAGTCGGTAGGAGTCCGCAAAAGTACCCCTACTACTACCCGGTACTATCCAATGCAGGATTCTCCTCTCAAAAAAGTAGCTGATTTAATAAGGAGTGTGCGGCAATTTTATTTTAGAAAAATAAGTCATTTTGCAATGGCCAAGTACTGTCCATTACTGCGCGCAGCTCACGCGATGTTAAAGTCAATATTTCAAAGGCGATTTTAACTACCTTTATTTGGTATGGAATTTGCTGACGCCCGTGATATACACAGAGGCTTACTGTACCACTTGCTCATATTACTGTTTTTCTGCGGGAGAATATTTAATACCGCGGGCATAGCCAGTAATAACTTTGTTGTATTGTGCAAAAAAGCGGTGGCGATAGGAACTGCTCTAATCATGTGTTTATATATATGCGGGCGCGCTATTCTTCGGCACGTATGAGCAGGCGCGACCATAGTGATACCACAAATGCCAAAGTTTATTGAATGTCCAAAACACCTTTCCCTTGCCTGCACTTCTTTTTCTCTTTTATCTCTTACATGTAGGCAGTGCAGTCGCTGCTGACGTTCCGTTTAGCTGTTAGCCGTTTGCTAGTTGACTTATCAGTGAAATAAATAGAAACAATTATTTCCTTATATGTCTTGCCCGCTTCCTTACTTCTGTTCTAAGTTTTTCTGTACCTAAGGTTGTCAGGAAGACGTCACTCGTTGCGATAAGGCCGCCTTTACCTTCTGTATTAGTTTAATGTATGTATTTAATTTGGTTTATCTGTGACCAATAAAGTGTCTTTAAGTATTGATATCAGGTTGAAAATAACATAACAATTTATGAGACAATTCACCATCATTGTAAAATCTAGGTAAAATGAAAACAGCTCCGTCGTGAAAGCGGTAAGACAAGAATGCAATGCCACAGGTCGTCGTTTTTACGTTCCCCTTAATGTTATTTCCGCCTTTATGACACTATAAAGGCTATGCCGGCCACTACGCGTAATGAAATCTTGTGTTCAATACCAGATAGTACGCTATTAACACCTGACGGACGAAGCGATAACTAAACACTATCACGCAAAACTGTTTTCATTAGATAATTGATAGGCGTGCCATGTTTACTCAAAGGACTGAGGACCGCGTCGGAATTTATGGAATCGTTCCGGTTACTTTTGATCTGCGTTTCCTAATTTGTGATAAAGCAATTATTAAAGTAACGATGGCAAATTGATTGCATGTTTTGAAAAGTGTAGGGGGAATAGCCTGGCCATTGAACTATGTAAAAGAAAGATCTAGCTAGGAAATCGCAATGCATAGGTATATAAACATCTTTCATCACAATAACTAATGTAAATTCTCAATGCCTTTGAATATTACATGAAAACAAGGGCTTGCTCGCTAAGGAACTCTTCTATTCTATTCAATAAGGAAATCTTTTTTGTAATCTAATAGGTACTTAGATAAAATTTTTGATTTATGATTCTAATTATTGTATCAAGTTTCACTGTGATGGCGTCTAATATATTATATGTATATTCCACAAAGAGATCTATAACAGGTAGGTACGAGTATAACGTCCGAAATCAAATGTTTACGCAAACTCGTGTATAGAGAGATCGTCTTTGACACGCCCGCATAGACGACCTAATCTAACATTCAGGATCTGGCTGCTCTGTCATAGTGTGACGCGCTATCTAGGTACCTATTATTTACCTATTAGTTACTAAGTGATATTGTCTAACATTGGCATTCCTCTTGACAGATTCTAATACCCAACAGAATTGGAAATTACTTGATGTAGATGCAAGTTATATAATAATTTAACAGCAACGATATTGCATTTTGTGGCGTTGTGCTGTAGCTTATTCCATGTAGTGGTAAAATTTGAAATAAAATAGTGCTCAAGTACTTTGGCGCAATTCATTGTGAGCAATAAGAAGAAATGCGGTAGTGTGCTATTGAGACTAATTAGTTCATAGGAACAAAAGGTTTCGAAAACATGAAACGGAGTTATCGATTGAATTTCCACAATACATCCAGTATTGTGGAAATTCTCTGACGTTAGATAGTTGATGACTTGTATTTTTGTTTTACTTTCGTATTTGTTTTATATTTATATGTGTTTATTATTAATTTTAAGTGATTTGAGGTGCGAAAGCTATAAAGTGAGAATAATTATTAGGCATAACTATGTTTTAAATATATGTAGGTAATTCCCTGTAATATTTTAAGTTATTCAATAATTTAAACATGTCAGGTTCTGTGCCCAGAAAAGGCAAGATAATGTTAAGAATTTATTATTCTCGCGGGGTTTTTCTTGTCTCATCTGAAACGCCTTATCTTTGTGTTACGTCCCAGTCTGATTTTTACAACTGTATCCGGCTATTTAAATTGTCAGATAACGTGATCTATTTAACAAGAATTAAAAGGGACAGCCCTTTTTTATTGTAGGTACCTCGGAAAACTTAGATATTTTGAATATATTTATAGCTTTAAAACTCAACTGAAAGTGCTGAAACCGTAGGTACTTATGTGACATTGAATAACAGATTTTTACGGAACTTGACTACAATATATTTAAATTTTGTATCATTTTTCCTTTCGGCGTTTCAGAGACTTTGCAGTTACCATGGTCAAAAGCAGACAGAGTTAAGTGACTGAAGTGAATATGAAGCAATATATCTAAATTCTTAAGAAAAGATTTCATTCAATGTTTGCAAATTGCAAAAGCTCATGACAATAAAGGACAGTAAGACCCGTTTAAGCCAAGGGTAAGCGACGGCTCTCAATGAGCTTGTTTGATAATTTTATGTATGTCTTGACGAAAGAAATAACAGCTTCATACTACTTTTGATTCTTTACGATGAGTGAATTTAGCGACTCTTGAACTATTGAACAAATTCAAATGATTAACTTCGATTAAACTCTTTAGAATCTCATGTCCAGTCAACTTACCTATAACTACGTTTACGTCAAACTTTATTTATTATTATAACTATGGCTCATTGATACAACACTACGTCTTCTTATTTTAGAAACCTTCTGAGGTAATGGATCCGTAGATTCGGCTCGGAGATTTAAATGTATCAGTGAAGTCGAAATCGTTGTAGAACGTGTTTGCTCACTAATCCCTGGCCGCGCCGGCGAGCGCTCAACTTTGCGAGGGTACCCCACACGTCTACCTACGCTGCAAGCTTCTTGTTGCTAACGTTTTTCATTTGTTATGTAGGAATGATAAAAACGTGAGCGGATTCTTAACCGGCTTAAATTCGAAATTCGAAAGTTATCTGATATACAGAGGTGAAAAGTGGTGCAAGGAGAACTGCATACAACTTCAGAATAAGCTAGACCGATAATTTGTACCTTGTTGCTTTTGAGGTTAGGTTCTCCAGGGAGGATGGAAATAATTAATCACTATAAGTCAGTTTAATATTCATAACAGGCGGGCGGACGCCGGATGGTCAGATAAACGAAGGTGAACGCTAATAGAATTGGATTTTTATCTATCTAGGTACACAATTCAAGGTAGTACACGATATAGTGTTTGCTTTGTTAATAAACCTTATAATATACAAAGCTTATGGTGATGCATAGTAATAACATTCGTAAATTTAAGTACAGTATAAATGAAATTTTAAAAATAAATGAAATTGGGTTAAGATGTACCCTGTTTTATTACTTAATTCAAAATGTATAACATGGTTAGTTTAAATTAGTAGTTCAACTTAAAAACAAAACATATGAAATAATATTATCCAAAAGTCGGGATCATATTTAACTGTTACATGTAATTACACAAATGAACTATCATGTCAATAGAGATTCGATTAAAGATTTCAATTTCTCATTTACTTAAAACTATCGCAGTCCATTGATTGTTATAGGTAATTTAGGCCATTTTGCGGCCGATGTCCCGGACTTCTTTTCATCTAACCTCCAACAGTTACCATGCACCATCAATTACCATTTGCGGGACTGTCTATCAGACTGAGGGGCATCTCACGGTGCGTTTGTCAAGACGGTATTATTTCCAAACTTATCTGCTCCAATAGAACGTGATTTCCGAATAAAGAACAATATTTGTAGGTGCCTTCAAATATTTCCTCTTCTTGCAGCTTACAGTCTCTTTGCCAATAAATGTATTATTAGTAATTCCATTGTAAACTTACAGCTAACTTAAGCTCTAGGATTTACATGTTAAAAGATATGAAACTTAAATAACCTGAAACAAAAAGAAATACACTTTATAATATAAAATAAAAGACAGCAATAAAGATAGCATTTAAAAATATAATAATTAGGTACAAGTCATTAAAATAAATGATAAAAAATTAAACTCTTAAAATGCTTTGTGATATCGCGACAACTTCAAGAATTATTCTTTTATAACATAAGCATACTATACTCGTATATGCCTATGAAGCTGAAGGTTAAAGTTTTGGACGGTTAACTTTTCTGGTCTCTTACCCATGCTCGGATTAAAATTTAAACTTTTACGGACCACTCTCATGAAGTTGAAATGAGTTGAATTTATACAGTAAACTTATGAATTTAAGGTAAACCTTGTTTGGTGAGAAAATTATTTCTTTTTAAGCGATACAAATTGTAATAGAGATCCATAAAGGGTTATTTTTCTCATTTCTTAAAAATAAACAATATTCTGATTTTCGACGATGTTTGGAAACTAGATTGTGTTATTAATATGCATAATTACACAATTAGATATTTTTGGATTGTTTTAATTTAATATGTTTGTGAAGCTAGGGCTCTTATGATGGTTAGTGGTAAATTACCTGTTAACTAAAAACTGCTCATGACCTTATCAAGATACCATTGTGCAGTTGCAAACTTATGGCATAAAGTTGTTAGTAAGTAAAATGATATATGAGTAATTAGTCTAACGGCTAACATGATAACATTTTTTGGAATCTGTTTAGGTTTGCAAAATAAATTACTTAGAAAATAAATTTTGGAATGATACACATACTATTTTAAAAGCTTTTAATTTTTCGGAACTTTCTTACCGCATGTTTACCCACATCTAGTACTAGATTGGGGCCCTTACAATTTCTCTACCAACTAGACAATAACATCCCACCATTGGTAGTCATTAGACTTCCCATTCCAAATGGCTATTGGGAAGATTGGGCCGTAACCCAACACGTACGCTAAATACAATTTAAAGCGTGTTTTAAACTACCACTCAAGTAATAGCCGGATCCAATTGCCTGAGGTGTTTTAAGCAAGCAAGTAGCAAGGAGATAGAACATCAAGAATGAGATATGATTTTGGCTCCGAATATCTTATGATTGGAATCAGAAATGTAACATTGAAGCTAATAAAAACATACTACACAATACGATTCAATCTTAACTATATCGAAATAATACAGACAAATTAGATGTTATCGTTTATTATTTTTGTTTTGTTAGCTCTGTGTTTATTTCATGATACGAATAGAAAAGCAGCAAGACGTTTCTTATACAAACATGCCGAAACAACTCTTGCTCGGCGGAATCTTCCGTCTATTATATAATCGATTGCTGATGTTATTGCACAAGTTTCCGCCTTTATTGATAGAGTTGCCCAACTAATTCCAGAAACCATTGCCCCGATATTACTGGACAAGTAGAGTAGATTTTATTTGTTAGAAAATTATTTCTACAATAAGCGATTTAAAACCATGATACTAATGTATGATGTATGAAATTGTAAGGGCCCCAATCTAGTACTAGATGTGGGTAAACATGCGGTAAGAAAGTTTCGAAAAATTAAAAGCTTTTAAAATAGTATGTGTGTCATTCCAAAATTTATTTTCTAGTATTTTTTTGAACCTAAACAGATCAAAAATGTTATCATGTTAGGCGTTAGACTAATTACTCATATATCATTTTACTTACTAACAACTTTATGCCATAAGTTTGCAACTGCACAATGGTATCTTGATAAGGTCATGAGCAGTTTTTAGTTAGATACTAATGTATCATGATTTTAAATCGCTTATTGTAAATGATATCTTAAATATTTATATGAAATGTTTATAAAAAAATAAGAACCAGATATATAATGACTTGGCACGACAAAACTGACAACTACAGAAATAATAACATAAATCTCAACTTTTAAGTTTTCCAAGCCCAAAACCTCTTTAGTCCTCCTATTTATAAAATTAAAAACTACTTGTATTAAATCTGAGGCTGATGGTAAAATATTCTTGTATTCCGTTAGCTTGGGCGCCGCATGGAACTAAACATATTAGTACACGTTGTTTAACGAATATATTGTATGGGTAAGCGGGTTGCTTTAGACGTTTCAAAATTAAAACAAACTTTATTAGCTGTAAGAAGCTAGTACCTGTTAGGGAAGTTTTAGTAAGAGTGAACTAAACGATCTTTTCATTTTCATTAAGAGCTTTAAGTTCTCCTTTCTGTAGTAATAACTGGATAAATAGGATTTTGGAATATTTTAAGTATCTAATTATGTAGTATGATATCTTGTTTTTTTTCACTTCATCCTGGTATATATTTTAAGTTCTAAGTTAAGCGTAAGACAAATATGACTTTTAGGACATTAAGGATATTAGCTGTCGGAAGGTTCTGGCGCGAAATAGGAAGATAAATGTACGACGCTTAGGAGTTTGATGATTTGTTTTTTAGCTGTAATAAGGATTTAAGGAGTTTAAGTTTACTCCTACTAAATCCAGCGACTTATGAGCAACTTATCAATCTTTAGGTCACGTGTAGCTGGTGAAACATAATTCAAATCATTTATGAAAACATAAATGAATAAAACTCATGACAAAGTTTTTAGTAATTAAGAATCAATATACGTAATATTACAACCTTGTATTTTAATTGTTCCGACGCTCTTACGGTGAAGGAAAACAGCGTGAGGAAACCTTCATGCACGCCTGCGAAGAGATTCAAAGGTTGTGTGTGAAGTCGTCCAATCCGCACTGGGCCCGCGTGGACGGCTAAGGCCTACACCCTATACGGGTAGGCTCGTGCCCGATGGGGACCTTTAATGATGATGATGATTTTAATTGTCGGTTCAAGTCCATATGGACTTTCAAAGCCTTAAAATATCATGAACCATAATGAAGCTATTATTATATACTCTCTCTTCAACCTATTGCAGTCCTCTGCTGGACATAGGTCCCCCAATTTGCGCCAGACATCCCGGTCCTCCGCTTTTCTCATCCTTCCACCAGGGACCTTTCGCAAGTCATCGGTCCATCGGCCCGGAGGGAGATTATTATATACTACAGTTACTGAATTTTATCTTGGTAACGAAAGCTCATAAATCCAAAATACGTCAACGTTACAAAATTATGAAATAGACTTCAATAGGTATTTTTTCAGTGAGATTTCATATGTTTCCATAAAAACATTTAAAATATCTGATATTTTTATACGTAACCGCTAACGGTCTATAATAAACCCCCACAGAACGCTGGCCGAATATTTCCCTAGGGCGGTCCGCGCGGCGCGAAATCACTGTACTATAATCGTCTTGAAGAAAATGGCTTCGGTGCATTTCATCGGTCGCTAAAGAATTTCTCTTTTTAATATGAGCATCGATTCCAATTACAAAAGATCAAAGAATCGCCGCTCGGCCCACTTCGTCTTTGTTCAAACGAAAGATGAATTATTCAGAGAGCTGGAAACGTTTCAATTGGCCAGCTATAAAAAAGGCGACGCTTCGTTGCTTTTTCCACTGAATTAAAATTTCACTTTATTTTTATTTTACGAGTGGATTTTGGACATTTTTGATTTGAAATTATTGCCTTCTTTGATTTGTCTAATGAACTGCTTATATTTCATATAATCACGGGTACACGGGTACAAGCCTTTACAAGGCTTCGCTTTTTGTCTTCGATTTGATTGTCCTCAAAGGATGACAGCAAGATGAATAATTTTAACTTTTCAAATACATTAAAATAACGCATTATTCCATAACAATACAACAAAATGATTATATTACACAGCGCCATCTAGCCCAAATTAAGCGTGCAGCCTGTATATTATGGGTACTAAACAACGGATAATCTTACTTACATTTTTTTTGGTAAATACATACATATTATACATAGAAAACACCCAGACCATTACAAACAGACATGTTCATGCACACAATGTTTGTACTGCCCGGGGATCGAACCCGGAATCCTTGGTGTTGCAGTCGACATCTCAACCGCAACACCAAATTGGTCGTTAAATGTCGCAAAAAAGTGCCTTTTTCCTTTTGTTAAATTTAATTAGTTTTAAAGCGGTAATAATTTCTAATGCAATTAACTATGTAAGTTATAAGTCTGTAATTTTTAACAAGCTTGGATTTATGGTGGCGACACCTGGCGGCGCCGAGTCAGTGATTGAGAGAGCAGGCCGTACGCGAAATTATTAAAGCGTAATTTATGCTCGCAATTTGTACGTAACTTGAATTCGTTTTTGTGTCATTCATCACGAGCCGCGACGATTAATTTCAACAATCATCAGTTGTAAAAACTCATGTAACGCATTACGCGACGGTGGGAATATGCGTACACCTATCATATTTGACTTGGTATTAAATTTAGGTTGACAAGGACAAGCATTCGTGTAATTTTTGCGCTATGTAAATTATTATTCTTAACTTCAATTAGAGTATGTCTGCTGCTGTTATCTAACAGATAGAGTTTTGTTTAACATAAACATATTATGCATATATTAAGAAAGTAGGTACTTTTAAGACACTATTTCGATTTCATTTACTACAAAAATCTTATTATATGATCGAATCATTTAATAAGAGATTTGTGTTCTTTATATGTATCATTTCTACTTTTCTCCAATTGTCAAGAATGTAATCACATTTGAGAAGTCTGTTTATCTTGTAATATATACATTTAATTACATCTTAAGGAGGCGAAACTCGAGCGTAGTGAGATTATTTTGAATTTCAGAAAAAACACACATCCATGATAAAAATAATTGGGTCTATTGTTGATTTTTATGTGGTGGGCACTGTTTGCCTATATTTTGCTCAGTGTAATCTAACGATAAAGTCATAAATTAACGAATCATTTTAAGGATCATCATTATTGTATATTTTTGGGAATGAAATAATTACGTTAAATGTTTGTCTACCTCTTCAGTAGATAAACATTTAACGTAATTATTGGTATGAAATGATGAAAGTAATTAATTGGGTTTACCAGTGTACTTTTAGGATAAAACATTAAATATTTTGTTAATATATATCACGACTTAGTTTTATAATTCACAAGGTATTATTTTGCTAAGCTATTATTGGATTAATATTTTTAAATAAATTAAAAAAAATAAGATACGAGGTGAGGGACAATTTTCACTTATCCGAAACTGCTAGAAAACCTATCTCAGAAAGACAATAAAATTTATTATTTGTGTGGTCAGTTATCTCTAGCAGTCTCAGTGCAGTAGTGCAGTAACATATTCTGTCAAAAAATGTTAAGTAACTGTATCCTGTAATTGCACAGCCGGTCTTACCCATCAACCTTAAACACAGCTATACCAAAAGTATTATACGAGTATGACGAAAGAAATAGATTACTTACAAACATACTTCTATAGATAGATGTAGGAATATGTAGATAAAGATTAAACACCAATTTACATTATTGTCATTATTATTGTTTTTTCACCGAATAAATTTCAACTAAGTTTCGTAACCAAGTTGGTAATTTACATTGCATCATTGGGGTGCACAAGGACAGTTTATCGTGAAAAGTTGGAGATCCCTCAGCGAGATACAGATAAGTTCCCGACGGTGACGGCGCCGCTTCCTGCGCGCCTTCCGCCGGGAAAGCCCCTCGTTAATTTTATTTTTACGCCACTCTTAATACGACTATCGTTAATACGCATGTCATTTTCAAGTGAGTAAAAGTAACGATCAATGATTGTACTTTGACGAGAGTGAAGTATGTTTTGAAGAAAACTTAAACGTGGTTACCTAGATTTGTTGGAAAGTGTAGGTATGTAATTTACAACGAGTAGCTTTCAGCAGAAAACGGGCAGCAGCGCTTTTAGGTTTAAGCAACTCTGTGTTCTATCGTAAATTTAAAACATTGTGCCAATGTGCAATTTAGGTAATTATATTTGGCCTTCTAATACGATATCGATATTGTCAGTCTCGAAAAAGCGACTTACCATTTTGCGTGTTGCAGCATGCCGTGAGCGTGTCATCGCTGCAAATACCTTTTTCGTTCTATTATAGGGATATTAATGTTTCTGACTTTTAATAACTTTTTAGCAATCCAAAATCTAAATATTTGGGGTAGTTATAAATTTCATAATAAGCATTTGAGATTGCTTTCAGAATACATTCATTTTTCACATTTCAATGAGCTTCGAAATAGCAAGTATATCACTTAAAATTTGGTCTTCAGTCATATACCGTTTTTGTTAAACCATATACAGCGTCAAACGATTATGTTGGGCACATCGACATACTTTGTATCAGGTTTATGCATTAATACCGTTTCAACGAAAGCCCCGTAGCTTTAATTAGGTTGCGGCTCATGTTAGAGTATCCTTTTACGGTTAAATTTATCACATACTTATAGTTACATTTAAACAACTAGTGCTATCGTTTATTATGAGTGATATTATTTCTGTGAACTATTTAAAGTAATTTTCATCATCATCTCATTAAACGTTCTCACCGAGGGGCACGAGCTAACCCGTATAGGGTGATAGGGCCTTAGTCGTCCACGCGGGCCCAGTGCGGGTTGGCCGACTTTACGCACAACCTTTGAATCTCTTCGCAGGCGTGCGCAGGTTTCCTCACGATGTTTTCCTTCACCATAAGAGCGTCGGATAACGTACATATATTTCGAAAATTCGAAAACACATTGGTACGGGTCGGGATGTAGAAGGGCGACAGTCCACACCAATGAGCCACATAAATAATATAAAAAAAATACTTGGAGTTTATTTATGTATTTTAATATTTCTCTGCTCAGTTATTACTACATCAGCTTTGTCTATCATTATTCATAATTTCAATATGTGGCTACATATCGTGGTTATCAGAGGATAATAGACTTATGATCATCTTACTTGTATTTGTATCTAATTGCAAAATTCCAATAATGTAACACAATACGACATTGCTGTTACCTTTAGTCATAAGCAAAAGCTCAATATTATTCAATCAACGATTTATTTGTTCGATGAGCAAACAAATTGGTGTATTCAGGTATGATATGCTGATAATTGACATTTACGAGAGCACAATTAGGAGATATCACAATATAAGGATTATAGGTTTAATTGAGTCGTAACCCATCTTCTGTCTAAATAAGATCCTCTAATTAAGATGTGTGCTTTAGTAATGCTGCGTAGATTATATTAGATGTATGTGTATGAGAAGGGATGTTTGATTGACTTAATTTAAAAAGAAAAACCAAAACAAACACCTGAGTTCAGTTCAGTTGTTGTTCATTTTACCGAGTAGGTAGTTTATTTTATTAAAAATCTAACATTTATAATCTTAATAATAATACTTATTCCAATAATGGGACCAAATCATACTTAACAGACAAGTTTAATGTATAAATTTTACTGTGGTTTTGAATAAAATTATAAAGATACCGAGCTAAAAATATTATTTAACTTGAATTTGCACACATTTAATTAAATTAAAATAAATAGATCACTATCACCATCTTAATATTTTTTCTTCTAAACGTATATTTGATATGGATTGGATAATCTTGAACAGTATATAGCTTGCAGTTGTGTTGCAGCAACAAGGCCCCATCTTGGGGGTTGCTTCAATTTCGATTCTCGCAGAATACGTGAGGCAGCCGATCTACTTTGATTCCAAAGACCGGGGCAAGGTTCGATTAACACCCAAACTGCCGAAAATTTTCCAATCAGCCCCTGTAAATTGGAAAACTTTTATATGCGTTCAAAAGTCCAGGTGGATTTCTATCGTTGTTCTCCGGGCCTGCAAAGTTTTTGTTCTGACCATCTAAAAAACGATTTAATTGTTGTCGATTGAAAAGTTCGAACCTAAAAGTGAAACTCATTTGGGCCGCAAATTAGCTGTCTTTTCTTCTGTGTGAATAGAACGGTTTAATTATTTTTATCACAATTAAGGACTATTGTGTGAATAATTAATGGAAAGTTGTAGTTACTTTCCAAACTTGCTTTTATAATGCAAAATATTTTATTCAAAGGAAGCAACAAATTGCATACAAAAATAAAATAAGTTGAGCCCATTGGCAATCAAATTATAATTTTGGGGTTCTGACGCATCTCGCTTTATTGATTGTTGGTGCATATAGGTAATAGTATGATACTTTACCATATCACATGTTTTGGTACAAATTTCTTCAAATACAAGAAAATCTAATGCTGTACAAATGATATTATTTCTTGTAATTTATCAAACGAGTAACCTTTTATAAATAAAAATACTGGTATGGTCTCAAATCATATGATTAAATGTCTTTACTTAATTGGAAATTAATTTTCAGTTTTGTGGTTTCTAAGCCGTCTTGCCACATCTTTAGTGGTTATAAAAGGTACAAATAACTTCTTTATACAACCTTTTAAATAAACAATATTTTTTTAGAATAAGAATTGTGTGTAAAAGATTAACAATACGTTTTATATCTCTCGCTACTTCATAGCGACATTAGATAATACAAATATTTATCCATTACAAAGCGCCATTCAGACCCATAACAAGTAAATGACGTTTAATATGGATGCTAAACAACGGATATGCATACTACTACTAGTTGATTTGTAAGTAAGCACAAAATTAGGGAGACCTTTGTCCAGCAGGGATCGATCCGGAAATCTTGATGTAGAAGCCGACGTCACAACCATTACAACACATGGGCCGTCAGAACCACCGATGAAGGCCAAAAGGACAATTTCTCGAAAATGGTATGGTAATGATACCTTGTCTATTGAAAATAGAAGCCCCTGAAACACCAGAAATTCAAGTTACATGCTCAAGCCCCAGTAGCTTTAGCATTATCATAGAATTTTCATAAAACATACTCATGTATGTAAATATTCAGATAGTCTATAGTATTTTACCAGCAAATTTTAATCTGTTCGCTAAAGCGGCAAAATCAATTCAACTACATAGAAAGCTCATAAAGCAACGAGTTTACATGGCGATGTGCCCAGCCAAAATTGGTAATGAACGCGAGACGTGCGGTCGCGCACTGTATCGCGCCAAAAACCAATTTTCGACATATTCATAATAGTGTTGCTCCATTATACAAGCATCGGTAGTGTATAGGAGTATGATTTTGATAGCATGGTTAACTACATTTATGACGTTCAAAGATAAACTCACTGTTTGATATTTCCTTCGTCCGTTATGTTCTAAATTAAAAAAAATATATAAAAAAAGTGTGAAATATATGAACTGTCTCTGTTAAGTGTTAATTATGTACTCTACAACTGTTATGATTTTTAAAACTAATTGTAATATTATAGATGGTTTTTAATGAAATTATGACTCAATATACCGATATCTCTGGTAACCCCAATCATATACAAGTACATGAGCTTAACGCACCTGTATGCATTTCCATTCATAAATCTCAACAGACAAAAGGTAATCTGTGAGCCGTGTGAATGCACAATAAATACTAACGAAGTGCCGCGAGGTGCCCGACGTCTGCGGTTTGCATTTTGCCGACACGCCGCGTATTTTTAGTAGCCTTATCAACATTCATGTCTTATGCAGCGCTCATTAGTACACCTTGTCTTTAATTAAGAACGCTCCCGGTATGGTTGGTTCATTTATACGATTAGATGACTTACTGATGAGGCTTGACAAGTAAAATCTAAACAAGCACTACCTAAGTGGCAAAAGGGTGTGTAAATATGAGCCTGTTATTAGAAGTGTGGGACCGTTTAGTTTTGACAAACAAAATAAGAAACTTGTTTATTTTAATAACCCCTAGTCTGTTATGGAATCTCCAGGCGACATTCACACAGCGCCATCTAGCCCCAAATCAAGTGTAAAGCCTGTATTATGGGTACTAAACAACGGATATACATACTTGTTTAATTTTTTTTGTAAATACATACATATTATTACATAAAAAACCACCCAGACCATTACAAATAGACATGTTCATGCACACAAATGTTTGTCCTGCTTGGGGATTGAATCCGGAACCCTTGGTGTAGCAGCAGGTCGTCAAGACATCTGACATGTTACACTGTTGATTAGATTTACTTTTGTCTCGTTTCGCTTCAGTTTAGCGAATATTCCAAAATCTTCCTTACTAACAACAGAATAATTAAAGCAACAACATTATGTTAAAAACAAACAAAATAATGTTTTGTTGGTAGAAATAAGCATAGATTGATCAAGCCACACCGATGAGCCTATACAAGGTCTCCCAGATATATACAAAGCAGTTAGATAGAAAGAAATAATTTTTTTAATTTTTTTTTTGTTATATGCGACCTTGTTCAAAAGACATCTAGAGTTGAGAAATCTTTCTTGGTTTTGTAAGACAAAGAGATGTCTACAAGTCTTTAAATAATCTTATTAATATATAAATATTATGGGCATATCCGTGTTTAAATTGTAAGTAGTATTTTTAAAAAATACTATACATATATGGGGTCATCACGGTCGCTTTAAAATAATTCATCGCTTACCCATACTCGAAACGAATAAGCCTTGGTATATTTAGAGCAGTAATATTATAAATTCAGAATATAAGTGCTCTTACTCGTTTGAGGGTGCTCTCGAGAAAATTACGGAAAGACCTCTCCACCTGCCACTCCCAAAGGTTTGAACTCAAATTATTATCTGCATCTCTTCTGTTATGACCGAATAATCCGAATTCATATTTCCTTTTGATACTAAAAATTCTCAGATTGTCGAGTTTATTGAAGGTACTAATTATTATTAGATGCACGAAAGAAGATATTTAAAGAAAAACTTTCATAAAATAATACTGCTTTCCCTAATCTCCTCTTGTCCTTCCATGAATATGATTTGAAAATTTTACTGAAGAAAAATTGTGGGTAGTCAGCCAAAACCGAGTAAAACAGTGGGGTATCCCCGATAATTATTCAAATTGTTCCCTTTATATTTTTACTCAGATGTTAAAATAAAAATTTAATTTCGCGTAATTTAATTCTTATCTTCTCCGGCAAGACCATATCTCAGAAGAAATTTGGTAAATTATTCATGAGGAAAGTTTTAACGGGGACATGATTTTAAAACCGACATTTGTAAGCCTCGCGCGCAATAATTTTGTTGGATTTAAGAAGATTTTGGAAACTATTTACATAATTAACATTTTTATTACGTATCGTTTTTAGTTTTTTAGCTAGTATTTTATTTGAATAAGTACTTATTGCCTTTTTTGCAACTATTTTTTTATTAATAAAATTACATCTACAAACTCATGGTCCATTATTAGATGTTTAATTATTATAATTAACCCCGACGCAAAAAGAGGGGTTTATAACACCTGTTTGACGTGTCTGTGGCATCATAACTCCCGAACGCATGCAGTGATTTCAATTTAGTTTTTTTTTGTATTAAAGGTGACTTATGTGCGAGTGTTCTTAGACATGTTTGATGAAAATCGGTTGGGTCGTTTAAAAGTTGTGAGAAGTGAAAGTGGGGAGAGTAACCGAATGACTGCAAATATACTTGGACTCAAATGAAATCACACTGAAATAAAAAATATCGACGATTTCCCCCGACGAAAAAACAGGGGTGTTATAAGTCTGACGTGTCTGTCTATATACTAAAATCTAACTTAACCTAACCTACCTATAAAAAGTATGAAATAAAAATTAAATTTAAAATTTAAAAAACCCCCGACACAAGAACTTAAGATTTTTCCTTTAAAAAGTAAAAAATAATAAAAGAAACTTAATGTTAAAGTACCTAAAAATCTATTAATAATTCTAAAAAAAAACGCGTTGGGGGACCGCTCTTAAACTAACAATTTAAATACAAATAGTCTAATTAAGTAACAGAGATGGTCATAATGTAGGTGGTACTTGGCGATTGTGGGATCCGAATCAGGTAGGTCATTTTTATAACCATATAAGCGACAAGATATTCAGCGCTGATCATGACCATTCTCAATACTCCACTCCTATTGATCGAAAGCGATCGGTACCTCTCCAACAATCACTCACCTCAGGTTTACATAAATAGCAAAGTAATTTTATCTTCGCTAAGATACACTTTCTAATGCTTAATTCTTTAAAAATTTACGATCTACTAAGAATCACAAATAATATATAAAATAACAGAAGAAACGATCAAAGAGCGTTAAAGATGTTAGCCTCGCAGTCAGTGTAGTAAAAACGTTTGAGCTCAACGCCTTCCAATTAACAACGCTGACTGTAATAAATACCCCAGACATTTCTAGAAACATCAACCCTCCTCAGAACTTCGCATGCTTTGTTAGTAACAAATTCACAAAGTGAAATAAGAAGCAAACAAGTATAATGGAGTGTTGTAGTCATCCTTTATGTTGGCGACGTTACGGTAAACAGTGCTGGATCCTGTTAGCAGACTGAGCCGAGTCGAAAAGTTAGTCCCAACTAGTGTTGTGCAAATATGCATGAAAGCTTGTATTAGGTACCTGAATAGGTTCTAATTCATAGAAAGCCTCACAGATTATGTTGGATAGAAACAAGCTGCATATTTACACATATAAAAAAATATTCGCTATAAGCTAATTCGTTGTGCTTCTACCAGATGCGTTTCAAAATTAATTATGAAAGTTTTGCCAGTAGTTTGAATATAAATTACAAAATACTTGCTCATATTTCATGTTGAAGGGTCTTCATGTAATAGCTTTGTACATAGGCTCAGGTGCTCATGATTTGTTGCATCCTGCCAAATAGCGATGGAGGATCTGGCGATTACTCTTTCACAGAAAACTTTTTAAATGTACCAAAATAGCGCTCGGGCTTATATCTAGCTCAGGACAAATACCGTTATAGGCAAATGAGTTGAAGTTCAGAAACAAAAGTGCCAAGTAGTATAAGTTTCAAGCTTGAATTGAAATCACCTGCTAAAGGATATAAGTATGAGTTACTGACGACCCATCTGGTAATGGTTGAGACGTCGGCTATTACACCAAGGGTTAAGGGTCTGTGAACCACATGCTCGATTGCCTCCCTATTTTGTAAAAAAAAATGATAACAAAAATTATCTGATCAGATGAAAATTTATCATTATCATGTTCAATGCTCTTGCAAGACAAGACAATATTGTTGAGATTTCACCAGTTAAAAGACATATTTAATGAAATTAGTACAAGTCGATACTGTTAAAGAGTCTTCGTATACCCGATACATTAAGTATACGAACTTTTCAAGAATTCGTCAACCTAAATGATTTTGATCGGTTCTTATATTGTACGTAAGCTTCAATGTGCATTATCTAAGTGTAAATTATGTCTAATCACCGTATTCTGAAATCAGGTAGGTGTAATTTACAGGTGCTGATTTATATGCAAATGTGTTTATGCAACAAGCGACGCCAATTGGAGTGGCTGCCAGCGTCAATAGAAGTCTAATTTGCCTACTGCAATCAAATTTCTGTTAATTATGACACTATAATATATGCAAATATTCATGTAAGATACTTGCGTGAAAAATTTTTGGGAGGTAATCTTCAAGGTTTGTACTCGTACTAATTAGTTATAAACTCGTCGAATACAAAAATCCTATCAACCTAGGCCAACAGGTATTTTCATGGCTACGAAAACCAACAGCCGTGCAGTAACGTTCAGAGCAAACGTGCTAAGATTTTGCTTGAATTTTATTACACGAATCAAAAATAGTAATATATTTTTCAGTTCTTTAGAGTTATTGTTTACCATAGACTTTTGGTAAAACCTAACCGTGCGTTTCGTTGATTGTAACAATTTATTATATAAACTCCTTTTCCTTTTTAAATCTAAATAGCTTGGGGTATTGTAATACACTGTACTGCGTTTATGATATGACACACCTATTTAAAAAATACATTCAACTTAATATCCAAAAGTAATACTAACATAGTATTGCGGCATCAAGGTTTGGGTTAAAATTCAATGACTGCTAACAAAGACTCTCAGTATCAGTTAACATTCAACAGTACGGAGTATAACAAAGTTCGTTTATCTAAAACAAACAACACTCAAGTTTCCTGTTAATCACTCTATCGCACTAACTAATTGATTAAACTTATTACTAGTGAAAGGTTGTTAAAGACCGGGCACAATAGCGACGAGGTTTAATTTGTTGACAGTAAATTGGATCCTAATGAAGCAAAGGCCCTTCAGGTAAACAAGGCGATCGTCTTGCCCCTGTTTACATGATCCGTCGGTTCGTTAGCTTTGTTTCGAATCCAATCGCCTGTTCCAGCCGACACGGTCCTGCTCGTCCAATGTCTTACTGTCCCTTGATTACCGTCGTGGTATCTTAATAGCTTGTTAGTTTAACCAATACGAGTACTTTTATTTTATTTAGGTTTTAATGTTGTTGCTTTGTTAATTTTTATTTATGTACATGATGTTACTATTAATAAAAAAAACTTATACAATCCTATTAAGGTCGCGTAATTATATTTTTATTACACTAAGGTTATGTTGACAATTACTACTTTATCCGTCTGGTGTACCCATCGATACAAAATTACTTTTACCGAGCCTAAATTGGCCTAGAATGAGTTTGTAAGAGATAATATTATATTCTATGCGTTGTCAAAATTATTGGCGTAGAAGGTCATAACAGTGATTCGTCCTATGCGTCTGGAAAGAGTAATTTGACTTTTGCCATTAAAATACGAGTTTTGTAAAACGGACTAAGTCTTTTCACATAGAAATCTGAAAAGGGTTATTATTATTATGCTTTCATCAAGCGAGTACTCGTTCTGTATTCTCTATCATAGCAGAACAGTATATAAAATTATCACAGCATAAAATAATGTCTCGCAAAACTTTCGTATGGTGGACTATACATTATTCAAAAGATCGTTTTCTTTCTAGTAACATCAACCGGTATACATTATTATAAATATTCACTTAAACACACATATTACAAGTAATTGTTTCTGGCTTAATATTACATTTGTCACTATTTGTTCGAATACCAACTTTATTACTTCTGTATAAACAGTGCCCGTATTGAAATTTATTCCTAAATAGCGTTTCTTATGAATCAGCAATGAATTAATCATATAACTGCGTGATAGGACACAGTAAATGCCCGATTGAAATAAATAAAGGTTATTGCGATTATTGTGCGGTGATAACTTTAATTAATAAGTATTTTTCGCGCAGTAAGAATTTTATTTCAGGGTTTCACAGAAAGTCACAAACAAATATCATTGTGATACTGCGTTTTTATTTCGTGTTTTTTCTATTTTATTTTTATACTATGAATCATGTATCTTATGAGTAATATTTTTTCGATTTGCAGCAAGCTAGATGCAAATAGAGTTTTTTGTGATTAGTCTAATAGTTTTTGACGCTGAAGAAACTATTGATACAGTTAAGATAATATATAGACTGCTTAACGATACTTTTAGAATAATTTTATTTCAATTAGTTTTCAAAATTGGTGCTTGTCGGTTCAAGATTTAGTCGTGTTTTTTTTTATAAAGTAATATAAGTTGTTTATACTTTAAGTTAGCTCTTTAGCAATCTATAAAACTAATAAAAATCAGATCGATACTAACATATATTTTTGTAATAATTAAATGAAAAATATTGAAGCAGTTGCATGTGTCTACATATAAAACTTAAGAAGAAGAAGAGGAGATTGAGGCTGTTGAAATGAACTCAACTGCTTTTGCTTCTAAATAATTACTTTATATTACTGCAATACCAATAAATGACATATATACTTTGGGTAGCATTATTATTTTATTTTCATATTTTTATTCTCTTTGGTTTCAGTGCAAAACAGCGCCTTGAAAAAACTGTCTTGGCATTAGCTGAGTGGCCACCATTTTGGTAGCATTATTATTATTTTTAATATTAAGGAATAACATGTTACAATTTTTATTGCACCAAATAAATATTTTTCTTTCTTTCTTACTTGATATTCTAAGTTAAGGCCTATTACTGCGGAGTCGTTATAAATCATGTTAAAATCATAAATTAAAAATAACCCACTAAGCCTCCCAAAGGGATTATGACTCAGTTGAGGATTATCTATCTGTCGGATGTCTGTAGTCTAAATCTGCTCTGCTAGTTTAGTGTTCATAAAAAATCACGGTAACATATTTAAAGGAAAGTTTTCATTGTCTGTTATTTTACCAGAAAGGCTGAAGGTAGAAATGCTTTAAATTAATTTTTAATATTATAACTTGATAGGTACCCATTCATAATTTGTTTTATATCCGATTAGTTCAATTTCTGTTTTTTTTTCGAATCCCGACATTGAAAAAGACAATTCCGAAAAAAGAAGCAGTCTCCATATTTTCAAAGCCAAAAAATAAGTTTAGGTAAATATGCATCCGATTATCCGATCTATGCTTATAATACATATTATGTTACGAGTATATCTATATTTTTGGATATATTATTAAAATAACAGTTCGTCTTAGTAAATATAAATTAAAAACATGCATTTTCCAAATATTGAAAATATTTTCCTTAAATAATAATACTCGTTTTAAAGTTATACAAAGCACGTTCATTTATTGTTTGTCTTCGAACTTGAATTATACTGAATAGTTGAGCCAGTTTAAAGATGCCTGGAGATAAAAGCTAACTCTCCACCCTGTTGTATGTAAACTTCAGTACATTTTGCGAATAATATCTGGCAAACAGGGTAGTCTCGTTTCGAAACGGCTAATAAAGGAAATCATTGAATAAGCCGGTTCAAGAAAGCAAACGGCTAAGCGGGGCACAATGCCTCAAAACGGGGAACTTTTCTATTGTTAAATTTAAATTAATTGCTTTATCGCAATATAAATAAGTCTTTGAATTCGAGCAGTGGATAATACAATTGGCTATTTACATGTCTTCGTAATAAGGCGCTTGAATAAATAAATAGTATTTCCCAAAACATTTCCTGAACGATTCGATAATACTTCGCTCCTAAATTAACAAGAATTATGTGTATTTCAATATGTCACAATATATTCGATTGTTTTAAAATACTAAATTATTGATATAAGTTTAATATTATATATAGATTTATTATATTTATAATTTTAATAATATTAGTCATCTATTCAACCTATCGCAGTCCACTGCTGGACATAGGTCTCCCCCATTTGCGCCAGATATCCCGGTCCTCCGCTTTTCTCATCCAGCCTCCACTAGCGACCTTACGCAAGTCGTCGGTCCATCGGGCCGGAGGGCGTCCTACGCTACGCTTGCCGAGACGCGGTCTCCACTCCAGAACTCGTCTGCTCCAACGGCCATCGGTTCTGCGACACACGTGACCTGCTCACTGCCACTTCAACTTGCTGATCCGGCGGGCTATGTCGGTAACTTTAGTTCGCTCCATTACGCGTTGAGTGACTTTAAACTTGTGAACCAATCCCGCAGTCAGTGTCCATGTCTCAGCTGCGTATGTATGTATTATATTAGTATTAATTATAAAATAAGTAACTTTCTTATTGAAAATAGAGAAACTTTCTTATAAAAAAAGTTTAAGATTTAAATTAAAAACATAAGGCTGTTTTGTATGTAATCTTAAATTGAAAATACCATTGATCAATACGAAAGGTATGAATCATTCAGTAACTAGCGAGGTCGGTTGACGATCGTGCAAGAGAAGCATCTTTTCAATAGTCGATCGCCGGATGGGTGACCTAAGAGATTGATTACCATCATTCCTTCGTGTTTTTGAAGGCACATTTAGCCGTTGGTCCTTGTCGTGGCTATCATTTTAAGAAAATTAGTCATTAATACACAACAATCTCTTTTATGAGCCCGTTTGCTTTTGTCTTAAGCTCCTGATAGCCACGCTGTGCTAAAACACTTCGGTGGGACACTAAAGGCTTTATTTATTTATAGTCAATCTACCAGCCTTTAGGTAGATTGACTATAAATAAATAAAATCCTCTGATATTCACTCAGCGCTATCTAGCCCCAAACTTAGCATTCAATATATTAGCATTAAAATTAATTCAATTTTCTTAGTCGGCCAAATTTGCCTCACACTGAGGTATAACAAACATTTACTTTCATAATGCATAAGTGAGGAAACGCATTGACATAACTGAAATTCCCAATTCTAACTGAAAACGTTCCATCGAGGCGAGTTTGCTAAAGGCATTCACTGTGCAAGATCTAATTGCTTGTCGAAATTCGCAAATTAATTTAAAATACGTGCGCGTTGAGTGAAACAGTCTTGTTTGTAGTACCTGCAATAAATTGCAATTAGGAAAGCTGTTGTGTCTTGTTATCGAGTTAGCAGCTTCGAGTCGCTAGCTCTTCAGCAGGCTGCGACGAATTAATAGCACCGAATCACTTATGAATAAATTGGTTTAGGATATTATAGTTTACCGAGCTCGTTTTGTTTCAGCTTACATTAGTTAGGTGTTGGTTTTAACATGGTTATTTGGTATAAAATAATTAAAAATAACCAAAAAACCCGACTGCTGATCCGAAAATGGAAAGACAAGCTTAACATAATATAGTGTAAACATTAAACACTTTTCATTGTATTGCAGGCGGGAGATAAATCTTCAATAACTTTTCGAGACTTAATTTATAATGAACCTATATAGTATGCTAGTATATTTAGTGAAATGATTGAACTTGAAAACTATATAATGTTGCAATATACCTCATGAAAAATATAAGTGTATGTGGTGAAGCTTGTTTTTCGATTTTCAATGGGTGTTTTGTTTATTTTTTAATTATATTTTTTATCTCAGGCGTTTTGTGAACTAATAAATAAGTCAAGACAGCTCAGAACACTTGATACCCCACTCGATGGGTGGATGGATAAATTTTCTTTCTTTCTTTCAAACTTACTAAATGTCTTTTAAATTTCGCCATTTTGATTTTTTATACTTTTAATATACCCTGTGACACTCACGCTACGAAGACATCTAATGATATCTGAAATGCGAAAATCAATTCGTTTAAAGCTAAGGCAGGGACCATAGAAATCTACATACATAGGCTTGAAAAATATAGCCGTCCTCCGGCAATCGGGCAAAAATTAATGTTTCATCGTCTGGTTAAGCGATGATCCTTAAACTCTCTATTATTTGCAGAGAAAATTAACAATATTTCTACGTATTTGTAAATTGTTCTGTTATGTATTATTTAATTAGTACTATTCTATAGACTTAGCGAAACATAAGAATTTACGTGGCTTTTTTCACTTAACACAGCAAGGTGGATTGTTGTTATTAATTTGTTTTTTCAAAAAGAGATGACACATATTTTATATCGTCTTGAACTAGTAAGACGCAGTGCAACTTGCAAATAAAATCAACGACGCCACCAAATCCAAACTTGCCTTTCTCAAACTCAAAAGATACAGTCACAGATAAAATAAACGCCGAATCTTTCCTCGTAAATCTGTCAGCAAAACAATTCGTACCCTTTCACGAGCAATAAAATGCTACCAAGAACAGAGGCTACGAAAAAAGTATCATAAATATAACATTCATTTATATTCGTTCAGACAACCCCTTGAGAGGAAACTGAAACCGCCTTTGAAAAAATAAAACAATATAAAATTCTCCTTCATTGTTTATACTTAACACATAGTATATATAATATAAATGATGAGTATATTGATTTGAAAAAGCTGTAAGGTTCAATCGAAAGCGAACAAGTTTAAATTAAAATCCAACAAAACCCGAAATCCCTTTTTGTAAGCGATCAATTGAATGTTTCCGGCTCTTTACGTTATCGATTTTTCACGTCCTTTGATCTATTCTAATTTCTCAGAGAGCATGGGCGCACACACCGCGCTGTATTTATTATCAAAACATTAATTCCATCACAGCTACATGATTTACCAAATGAGTTTTTTAGAGGGTTTTATTTGATTTTTACCTTTTGAGTATGTACCATTGCGTCGAAGCTATGGTACATACTCAAAAGGTAAAAATCTCGCTATTTCTTTGTTCACAAACAATTTCGTCTGAAATGTGTTTTTGATTTAAGTAGATATTGCAAAACAGTTAATCCATTAACATCGATTTTTTAAAGTTAGGTACTGATATATCACGTTTGATCAGCGAGCTGATGTGACAGTGGGCCTGACACGTAGGTATGTATGTCACCGGACTCATGGCCATTGGAACCACGCACGTTGGAGCAGACAAATTATATATTAGTAGTGACTGCGTCTTCCACCGACCCGGTAAACTTATTAATATTTAGAACTTAAACAGTTTAAGAAGCTAAATTGGTGAGTGAAACGTTTGCTGCTTCAGGAAATCTAACAATCGATACAAAAATAAAAAGCATTGATTTAATTCAATACACAAAAAAGCGCGTTTCTCTATGGTAACAATTCCTGTATTGTATCTTCACTTAGTTTATCCCAAAACAACGTACAAGAAAATAGAAAAGCCCATAAGCAAAGGAGTTAATCTGAACGTGTGTTGCACGAATATATCCACGCACACATAAAATTTACCTTCGCTGCTTGCTCCGGTGAAACTGCGTAACAGATGAGAGAACAAATCCCCTGTTAATTAACCATTCGTGTGTAATCTTTTAATTAACTAAGTGTAAACTTATTCCCGCCGCTGACAGCGCCTTTGCCTATCGCTTGCACTGTTTACAATGTCTTTTACACAACGTTACACTATCTTATATTATCGTAACTATTTACTTTGACTAAATTGTTTACAGTCAAACAGTAAAACAGTCGAGTCTTCAGATTAGTTCGCTTTGAATTTGTCGGATTGTGTACGTATCAAGAATCATAGTTCGGTATAGATTGGCTGTCGTACGTATAATGGTCTTTGCAGGCAATGGCGGTGTTCGTACAAAGAGAATCCGCTTGTCACAGACGGCAGTGTGCCCAACAGATTCATCGATAGGCTTGGCTCATTGTCTGCCGTGTAAGTGCACATAATTGGTGCAGGATTATGCACTGCAATGGAGAGATGGCTCTAATAAATGTGCTGTTGATTATTATTGCTTTTATCAAGTTTCGGATAACCTTATTAAGGATAATTAAAGAGTAGAAGAGATGACGGATTACGCACAGCATATGTATCATTATTATTTATGGATTTATTATTCAACCAAATTGTATGAAATCTATCTAAATCTATCGTATAATAATTGAAGCGTAGTCTAACCTCGGACTAGATGATCGGATGACGGAAGATTTGGTTATGGTGGCGGGTAGCAGATCTATGTCAACTGCTAGAGATCAGTCCGCGTAAAAATCATTAGGGCAGGCCTTCATCCAGCAGTGGACTTTTAGGTTGTAAGAATGATCATGATGATGTATATAATTAAATACACAGGCGTTTTTGTTTTATGCAAAATTGTTTATAAGCCGTAATAAATACTCCAATGGCCATTACGTCAAACCATGATAATTTTATGTTCGTATACAAAAGTTTGTCAAAATTCAGTCAACAAACTTGTGAATAATCCATTCCGCAAGGCTTAAAAAACTGCAAGGTAATAAAGTTTAAAGAACATCGCGCGAACGATTTCCTCCGCGCAGGGCAATCGAGCGCGGACACGTTTATGCATTTTACAAAGTTTTTTTATTGAATCTCGAGGAAACGGAGATTCTTTAGTTTTTTCTAATTGAAATAGAAATTCATTCCTATAAGTCTTTTTCACGGCGTTCAGGTAAGTATTTGCATAAAAAGTTTATTTTAGCTTACTGATTCTTGTAACTTTTGCCTTGGAGATTGCTATTTTGGACGTTCATATAGTTTACTGCAATATGGTTTCTATCAAGGCATCTATTTGTTTTTTTTTTTTTTGAAATATGGCTGTTAATTTTACTAAAAGCATTAAAATACCTATTCTTATTAGTTACTTGGGTTATAAAAAAATTTAAGGCATATTTTTAAACCTAATGCCTACAACGGTATTTGATGATATATGTAATTATTGGGGATTTTTTTATTTCACTTCTTAAATAAAGTTAAAGCATAGGTTAAATCAGGAAATAATACTTTTACCAAAAAGACTTAAATTGAGTAAAAAATTGTTATGTACAAGAACTATTAGTTTCCAAGTTCTGGTTTGTGGACAGTTGCCTTCTGATCTGGAGGCTACAGGATCAAATCTCGCCACGTGCCAATGTGTTTTCAAATATATGTACAATGCCTTTATACATAAGAAAAACATCGTGAGAGCATGAAGTCAGTCAATCCGCACTGGGCCCGCGTGGACGACTAAGGCCCGTCGGTGGGATGTATAATGAGATGATAATAAGGACACAGATGTCATACTATCTATAATGTACGCAGTGTAGGTTTGCCAGAAGTCACTTGAGATCAAAACCAACCATTTCTGTTCATGGGACATCGAATAGCAAACGGGGTTTGGGTCACCCGCCAACAAGCTTAAAAACAGCTCGGGTGTTACATTGCATCGACTGCAAACTAGTCGATGCAATTTACATATTTCGAAGTACTCGTCCATGATTATTTTATATTTATAACTCGGTTTCCGAAAAAAATATGGGCCTTTATTATGCTATGAGAATGGTAAATATCACCGCGCGCATTCAATATACATTTGTTTGGAATATGAGAGCAAAATGCGTCGGCTAACCCTTTACATAAGAAAATGCATTTTTTTACAATGTCAAGTCGTTTATCTATTATTTCAATAATTGGGCCTTTCATTGCGTTATCGATATTCTTCACTTATTATCTTTTATCATTATAGAAGTGAAAGTTAATTACGTTAATGAATCGTTTCCAAGCGTCTAGCCGTCGAGTGTCTAGCCAGTGCGTGATCCGTTTACAAACCGCCGCGAGCGCGACCACACGTCGGCTTACGGCGAGATTATCATAATTATTATCGCCGACGCGGGACAACTAGGTGATAAACCTTTGCAACCACTACCCTAACGCCTATTAACAAATTCAACGTAAACTCAGTTAATGGCTTTATAAAGAGGCTATTTGGGTTTCAGAGGTATGTTGTCGTGCTTAATGTGGGTATTAAAATGTTTTGACATTATAAGAAACAGGTATTGAATGATTTCGATTTTTACTGTTAGGATTTTTGCCTTGTATCTACAATAGTACGTATAATTCACTCGTACTGTTTACCAGAGTAATAATGCAGACTATTAAGTTAGATTAGGTATATTTTGCTAAACAAGAAATATTGCAATACCAGAGGGCACTGAAATGCGTTGCCGGCCTTTCAGCAGGGAATACATGTGTAATGTAAAGGCAAGCGTAAACGCGGGGATGGTTCGGAAACCTCACTCACGCAGTGAAACGCAGTACCAAGAATACTACTTCACACTGGTATTCTGTGAGGTCGTGTATTAATCCGGTCGAGTCAGCCCAAAACGTGCAATGGTTTTAAAAAACACCTTTGCATGACTCTACCTCCAAGAAGTGTGTCACCCGTTTGGCACCACCCAGAGGTCACGTGTAGGGTGTAAACTTACGGACGCGGGTAACATCGACCCCCAAAAAATATATAATATGAAATAAGTATTTGTTTGTGTTCTATTACAAAAAATATTTCACAATTAAATAGAAGTTTTGACAAACGTGCGAGCATCATGCCGATTTCTAGAAAGCCTTAGTACCTTCAGGTCTGTAGTGTATGCTCAGGTAAATAATAAAACGTTACCAAGGAATAAAAATTTAAAGCATCGGTACATAAAGTTTCTTCAAAATATTCTTGAAAAAGTTACACGCATTTATCAGAACAGAAGATGCATCTGAATGGAACTCGTGAGGTAAGAATGCACAAACTTTGTGTTAGAGCGTTAAAAGCTGTTTTGAACTTACAATCCTAAGCGCCTTCTTTCGCTCGAGCAAAAAAGCAGCACTTTTAAAAACAGGAAGCCAACACTTCAGAGAAGTTAAGTGGAAAGTTAGCGGTCTCAGTTTTTACTTTTATTTATGAACAGTTTAGTGGTGCAAATAATGTTCTGTTTAACACTTTACACTGCAAATTGTGCTTGATAAGTTGCCGAGTATTTTTCATGGTGAAAATTGAATATAATAGATTTTATAGGCCGTTTAAACTTTCCGAAAGTGGCAGTTAAAAGTGAGGGGAACACGTTTTATCGGAAAACGCAGAAGCGATGATAATGGCGGCTCATAAAGATGTGGTGCGGTCCTCGATAGATTCCACAAGTTGGTAACTTTTCGGGCATACCGTCATTAGTGGCCGGTAATGCGGTGTCCCTGGTCGCCTGTCGCATTATCGACGCGCCAAATGGACTACCCACCCTCTTATATGTTAATAAGTAGTCGCTAAATTATTATTTTTTTACTCAAGAAAAATTGTAAATAATGTTTATTTTGTTTTAATGTATACGCCAGTTATCATCAGCCTATAACGGTCCAGTGCAGGGCACATGCTTTTTCGCACAGCATGGCTATGGAAAGTTTGGGACGAAACTCACCATGCTGGGCCAATGCGGGTTGTTGGGTATTAACGACTACCATCAGAAGATTGTAGCCGGGTCCGACAGCCTAAAGTGCCCTAAAACACAATCATCTATATTTTCAAAATCATGTGATCCAGTCTCCAATGTCCAAAACATACTGGGAAAAATAGCACCAAGTGTATTTCTCTAAGTATGTAACGCACTAATAAATTAACGCTAGTAAAGACACACATGATATTTGTTTTGTGTCTTTTTATTAATTTTATGTTTGCTTAATAAACATCTGTGAAATGTTATAGAAGAGCGGTTTCTCCTAAAACAAGTAACTGCGTTTTACTTACAAGGGGACTCCAAACCCTGTACTGAATTTATTTAAAACCTAGTTAACAAAAAATATTTTATTTATTATTATGTTATCCCCGCGGAATTCGAGGCCACGACCACCGAATCACGCAGCGATTTTATTTCAACTCAATGCCAAAATTTTTTATTGTAATATATTTGAAGTTTATATGGTTAAGGTTATTATTTTTAAAAGGAAAATAAGGTCACTTACAACCTCGTGGCATTCAAAAAACGAGTGAATAGGCTTTTTCTGGGCAAGCTCGCTCCATCTTAGAGCACGTCTCTTCCCATAGGATAGTCTGTGCTCAAGAGTAAGCCCATCGGATATAATAAAAAAAATGTTATTTACTTAGTTTGTTTCATAAAGTTGGCACAATTCAGAGATTGGTTCCCAAGTGTATATATATATTTTTGAAATTTTATACTTGTTGGTATAATTGATATTCGTTTGTTCAGTGTTAGATAGATAGATCAAATTATTTATTGCACACACACAGTTACCGCCATTCACAGTAATTAACAAAACATAATACAATTTAGGTGGTCTTATCGCTTGAAGCGATTTCTCCAGACAACTTACACGAACAGAAAAAAACAAGAAAAGCAAGATTGTGCAAAGTTATTATTCTTAATTTCACATATAATAAAAATATAAACTATAATATATGTTGATATATAAGAAATATACATACATACATATATATTATTGTAATTCAACATTAACTAATTTATAAGAGAAATAGGCCTTCTAACTTTGTAAATCTTTGTAAAGTAATAAGATATCATTGACCAACACAGCCAACAGGGTTAACAAGTTGAAGTGGCAATAGGCATGTTGTGGCAATAGGCATGTGCCCACATAGTGTGTAGAACCGATGGCCGATGGGGCGGAAAGGTTGTCTAGTGGCGTCTACGTAACGGATGGACGGATGACCAGGTTAAGATGGTGGGTAGCAAATGGATGTCAACTGCTAGGGATAGTGGAAATGATAAGGGGAGGCCCTCGTTCAGCAGTGGACATTTTAGGCTGTAATGATTATGAATAAGCAATCATAAAACGTATCCATGTCATACTAAAGTTCAATATGAAAACAATAAAACTCTTATACCTATTACCGCGAATAATGGCCAGGTACCTAATAAAATTTACCAAGCAATGTAATACAAGATTCGATTCAATTCAAATTTCCGTATTCCACGAGGCACAGAAGAACATCCGCTCGCTTTGATTCCGCGGACGTATTAGCATCGGATTTGAATAGAACAAACAAAGGGATTGCTCGAGACAGTGTGCTTTCGTAGGCGATTGTAAATTCAGCGTATCGTAAAAATACAGCGGACTCACTACTAATACTACGCCGTATTTTATGTGGGATGAGTTATTTCTAAATCAGCTTGTGATGCTGTTTTATATCTTTTTTCAATTTATTCTACTCATAAAACATGGTAAATGTTACAAGACAAAAAGTAAAGTAAAGTAAACCATTGGTTACTTTTCACTACTTGATAAATTGAAACAGCTCTGTATTAAAGAGTAACTTCACGTGTTTTATGCATTTTTTTTTTCATTTTTCGTTTTTGAATTTTACATTTTAAATGTTTGATATCTCTCCGAAAATACCGAGCGCCCGTATATTGTTTGATGAGTACGATTTAAATTCCTATGGCCAAAGCTTTGTTTGTTATTGTAATGTACCTATATCCCAACTTTAATAAACACTGTGTAATTTTTAAACTGAATATATTTTAATAATGCCAATATTTTATGTAATATTTTGTTTTGATATTTTATGTTTCGTTTGAATTAAAAAAGACATTTAACATGGTAAACTTAGGAGAAAAATAATGAAAACATTGAAGTTGTTATTCAGAAAAGAGCTAGGTTTATTGAGTACTAGTTGTATGTAAACAGCTATCGACCACGGTTTTCCAAAGGATAAAGCCACAGAGTGTGGGTGGCCCACACTGCTCCTCACTAAGACAAAGCATATAGATAAGTCCGGGAAATCGTTCGGCTTTGCGGATGCACTTTGCTAGTGTAACCTGTACCTTCCTGTATTAGATTTGACTCTTATATGTAAAACGTTTCATTGATCTAGGTTTAAAATGTCCTATACAATACAGTTTTAGATTTATTTTTAAAACTTTATATTATATATGACCTATCATCATCATCATTAACGTCACCAACGAGGTGCACGAGCATACCCGTATAGGATGTATAGGCCTAAGCCGGCCACGAGGGCCCAGTGCGGATTGGCCGACTTCATGCACAACCTTTGAATCACTTCGCAGGCATTCACAAATTTCCTCACGATGTTTTCCTTCACCTTCAGACGCGATATCTGACGTCTTACCATACCCTCTTAAGTTCGACATTTCCAGGTGACTTTGTCTGCAGTATCCTACCAAACGGAAAATCACAAGAAGAAATTAATTTATTAGCAATTTATCCGAAATCTTCTAAAAAATATACGTACACAAGTACGCGTATAAGTAGCAAAACGTGCTTGCGAAAAGAAAACTCTTTCTCTACTTAATGAATTTACTATCGCACTACGAGCAATTCATTTTAATGGTGCCAGTTTAGAAATAGGTATATATGCCCAGTTTGCAGACGGAATGGCTAGAGTTGGACAGTTTTCCCCGCATTAGGGAGCTTTATGTCCTCGCAAAATGGGTTACGTGACTTCTATGGCTCACTTGCGTATGTCTTGTGATTTGTTGATTCGGAGATTATCTTAAGTGCTTTTTCAATACAATAGCATTCAAACATTGTATCTGTAGGCTGGGTTAGATACTGGTATGGGAAAATAAATTTAGTGTCAATTGGATATTGAACTGAAAAGGACCTAGGTATTTTATTTTCAAAGATAAATTTACTAGTTTCGGAACCGACTCGTCTAGGTACGTACCATCGATATCGTCCCATAAAAATGTTTTGCATTTCTGTATTTCGGGATGAGGTCACTGTAGCTAGTAAAATTACCGGGTATAGGAGACCTAACATCTGTTATCTTCGGTGGTGTGTAGGTATTTATTGAAAATAAAGTCTAACTACTGTTACTAATTTCTTCAACATTGCATCTGTTATAGTCAGGCGTATCACTAACCATCTGGTGAGTGAACTGACATAATTTTTTTTTATTACAATATGAACAAGCATTTTCATGCTTAGTTAGATAATTAAGTATATATTTTTTAAATTTGGTTTTGATTTACCAGACGCATACGTTACGATTTTGAATGTAAAAGTGATATAAATGCCACCAGAATCTATGGTTAGAGAATTCCAATTGAACTTTCGAGTTAATTCGAAAGTGAGCATGTTGGAGCGGTCCCCCGGCGAGGTGCGAAGATGACCCGGCGCCCGTTTCTGTGGAACGTGAGCCGTTTGCCAACACCCCGATTGACTCACCTGACACTTGGCCCACCACAATCTCGCTATCTCAAGAATGTAATTAAGTTTTTGTAAGTTATTTCAAATAGGTAACGCATTTGCTTCTAAGCTTAGACTCTTGTGTGGTGCCGTAGGTGCTTTATTTATTGGTTAACATATGGAAGCTATCATCTAAACAGACTCACGATTTTACGGCAAAAGTTCTAGATTGAAATATTATATATATGACGACGAAAACGTCATCTTAAGTGATAGTATCTGGTAATAATATTTAAACTGTCTGGTTCATAATACAGAAAGAAACAAAGGGCATATAATAAACATGTTCAAGTTACGAAATATGTAACGTTAATAATCTCAAGGTACCGTTAACAAGATCTCTCTGTGCTTTATTTCTCAGGCTACTATTCACAGGTTTAGAGATCTTGTGAGATTGGTGGCATAGCTCGGGGAGGTGCGTGTGGCCGCGCGTCAACTCCACATCGGCCGCGCGCTTGCGGTCGCCTGCTCTAACCGCTTGGCACTTGCAATGCTGGACATCACATTGGCATTCACTTGCCTTGGAATGACCGGAATTATGAAGGTATTCATGGTCTTTATAGGGCAGAGGATAAGGTCTATATTTGAAATTAAATGCATTGAGTTCAAATCTACTATATTTGTTGCTTTAATATATTACAATATTCGGTTACTTTAGTATTGGTGATTTCGGCTTCCTCGTTGAAACTGCTCAGTAGATTATAACGGTTTAAGATATTTACTTCTCTAAAAGAAGACACCTCCATCAATATTTACATGACAGCAATATCATGTATTTAGGTAGTTATCTGCATATTTGTTAATAAAACTTTTCAACAATGCAGTGGGATTAAAGTCAGATAATAAATATTGGATATTTTTTTTTGCGTTTCAAAAACAGTTTCCGTTTCTTAAGGTATCAGATTTTTTCGCTTTGTTATAACAGTCACTTAAGTTAACTTGTGATCACATTTTTGATAACACACACACACGGACATAGCATATTCAATAGATTATTAGTGCGCGATCATGTTATAGAAAAAAAGATTAAAATAGTAAGAGCTGGATCCGCAGGAAATTTATAAACAACAAAGATCAATGAAAAACCAGCCATTTCTCTCTTACTGTGAGCATTGTTAATAGCTTAAAGGCAGGAGATCTCGTCCGCGTCATGACATATTTAAACAACGCGTGCAAACATGCCGGATTCACAGCGCATTCCCGTTAATGGAGATGATAATTTCCATAAACAGGTTTGCTTAGATTTTGACACCCTCACTCTATATGCTTGACATTTGAAATGTCTGACACGAATATTACGCCGGAACAGAATTACCATCTTGTGATACGTAACGACCGTTTTGTTCTTCAAGCTAAAATATTAACATAGGTGACGCAATTCCTTTTCATGGCATTATCTTTGTGTAAAGAAACGATTTATGTATTGCTGAAGTAAACACTGCATTGGGTTTTTGTTTATATTTATTAGTTAACACCGAACAACGCTTGCAACAACACTAATTTATTATTATAAACAATGTTAATAAACTAGTGTTTTTGCAAGTTATGAATAAAGTTCATTTCAATGGATGCAATGTGTAAGTAAAATAATTTAATATAATACAGTATTCTTTTTCTTAATGAAATACACAATTCTTTGGGTTCCTTACTCCATTTAATTAGTGTTCATACCGTGTGTAGCATTAATATGTAATACTATGATATATGATATACTGTAAATGTTACAAATGAAGGGGTTTCTGTGTCATGAAATTCAATATCATTCAGTAAGTATGATTCCAGATAGAATAAATATTCTATTTTTTATACAAATCCATTTTTATAAAAACAAAGTGATATGGCTTCAAAGTTACGAAAAATAATAATAGAAAAATCATAACCGCTGTAGTAACGTAATCCCAACGTCTTGGGTTAGTTCTAAGTCATACAAAATAAGGTAAATAACATTCATGTTATGCATTTTGAAATGACAAACTAGTTCTATTGTTTAGTTAAGCAATTCTATATTTGTGTTAGTATCAGAGAACTTTTGAAACGTCATTAAATAAGTTAAACTGATGTTAATAATGATATCAATAATGGAAATAGCATTAAAAATGCAATATTAAACCATAAAAAAATTTTGTTCGTACGCATTGTTCATAATGAAGCTGGATTCCCTACCCTGTCAAAATAGTCGTAGTGCATGGAAAGCAATAAAATTAAATAATTGAATCATTTACCAGGGTAATCATGTTAATGGTAGTATAACTCAGACAAAAGGCAAGTGTCTAAACTATAAAATAGAAAAATAAAAGATAATTCATTTATTTTCAGACCATTGCCCATACATTGTTAGTTAAGATACTACTAGTAGTACTTAAACTATGATTAAGATAATAAAAGTGTTGATCTTTTTCCCACCATAATAAAGATAAAAATTCATGAAAATTATACGCAACGGCCTGCTTAAAAGATGAAGAACATCGAGACTAACCAGTCAAGCTCGGGGGCATCGTTCACAATAAATCGGTAAGTAGATATTAGGTCCATTACGTCCCCGACGGCATTTGCCGCGTGACAGATGGTCAGCGGCGGACCCAGATAATTAACACGTTTCTTTTCCTCGGTCGCGGCTCCGTAACAAAACTTTATTAATACCGGTGCGGCTTAAGCTTTGAGAGTAACAAACTTTTCTAATGAAGTCGCCCCGCGGAATAACTATGGTGTACTTTTAATTTGTTTATTTTGCAAAGAAGGAATTAAAAGTTTATTTTATTTTAGGCGCTCTGTTTACGAGAAATAATGCGGTAGGGCTTTGAATTATTTGTGAGCTAAAATTTTGTGGGCTTAGGTAGTCAATCGGGTTGTAGCAGTTGCAGATTCGATTCTTGTTGCATAGGTATATTTGTATTCAAGTTGAAGCAATGTTGATGTTCAAAAAGACAGCTTCAACGATTTATCGATTATTATCTCTTATCCTAACTACCTACTTGTATTGAAATAATCACATACGGAGATAATACGTTTTTTATAAATATCCAACGACACTTACACAGCACCATCTAGGCCCAGTTACAGCATCATCAACATCTTTCATCAGACCACTACAAACAAACAATTTCACGCACAATTTGAGGTAATAGTCGACGACCACATGAGTCGTCAAAAGTTTATTAGGTACCTACTTAAATATTTCAAAGTTGATTTACTATGTATGTATATTTAGGTATGCCTATTAAAATATGTCAGAACGCGTAACCGTAATGTAGGTAAAGGTGGCGAAAGGTTCCTTAAACAAGATACACCCCCATATTCAGGTGATAAATTTCATTGCTAATGCTACCGAGCCAAAAATGAAGCAATTTGTTTTGTCGACAAGAGGAGATGAAAACCATTATTTAACAGAAAGTTTATTAAGTTAATAAGGTGCGACACAATATACAGTGAAATATGGTAAATTAAATTAGGTTGTAAATAAGGTGATATCTTAATAAAATGTCGAACAACTAAAATTAAAATATATAAGTTATGTAAGAGCATGACAACGGACAGTTTTTTAAATCAATGAATAAATAATTTATTTGATATTTCAAGTGCAATTATAACACCCTATAAACACTTTTTATCGGTTCTAAATGTTTCTTTTTTTGGATCAATAGCAACGCTTTAGGTATGGGTCAGGATGTGGTCACAGTTCTAACCGGAACCAAGTTGGAATGCACAAATAAAAGTAGTTTCTTGCGCTTCGCTCGCTCGGCTCGCGCGTTGTGGTCTTAGTTCTAACGTTACCTAACCGACACAAGCCAGATTGCGTAACACTTGATAAACAAAGATAATTCGATTCTGGCAGGACGCTATATTTTTAACTAGTTTTTGCCCGCGGCTTCGCTCGCATTAAATTCGGGATAACACGGTACTTTCATTTATCACTATACATAGGATTTCCCCTCCCTCCAACTTTAAAGGTTTCGGGGTCAATTTCAGATTTTTAGCAAAAAATATATGTTATAGTGAGCTAACCTTAAAAGATAGACATATGTTGTCGCGGACTTTTTTGTAGACCTTTAAAAGGAGAACAATACTGTCATACATGACTTTTGTGTAACTTTAACCGTTTACACAGCGAAAGCTCCAAGTATGAAAAAATACCCCCGATTTAGAAACATTTTTCATTACTGCTCCGCTTCTATTACTCGTAGCGTGATGATATATAGCCTATAGCCTTCCTCGATAAATAAGCTATCTAACACTGAAAGAATTATTCAAATCGAACCAGTAGTTCCTGAGATTAGCGCGTTCAAACAAACAAACAAACTAACTCTTCAGCTTTATATATTAGTATAGATATGAATATTTAAGAAATGATATGGTGCCGTACCATAAATTGACATTTAGACTAAGTGATCACATTAATAAAGAAAAATTGGTCAATAGAATTTTGTCGCTTAACGCATTGGTTTTAGGAAAAAAATCTTATATTTTTAGCAAAACTACAATATATAAAGAAATTACTTTCATATGTGATGTATACTTTGTAGTTGTTTTTTACTTTTAACTGATTTTCCTTACTCAGAACCAATAAAGTTACCGAGTATGTCTTCTGAATCGCTTTGCTTGCAATGTGAACCAAGACTGGGGGACAGGTGGAAATTAGATAATCGTTGATTTTGTTACATCAGCCGTCAAACAAATTACGGCAATTGATTTACACGGTGTGACAAATCCCCGGACAGGAAATTCTATATTGTATATGTATCTATAGATTTAGTCTCATCTGATATTTTATTAATTTAACTTAGTTTCCTAACCACACAATTTTGTTATTAACCTTGAGTTTCATGTTTTCATTTCACCCCTTGACCGCCAAGAATCTAGACCCAATAGAAAATTGATTGTTCGAGACTGTCTACATAAGTTGCCTTTTAGCGGTCAAAGGGTTGAAGGCAATCGTATTGTTTTTCTGTATAAATTTAAATAGGTATTGTTTCCATCAATGCTAATGTGTTAATTTATGCGGTTGTGCGGTGTGCTGTTATTGTGTATAGGTATATATGATACATTTTAACTTAAAATACGAAACTTTAGTAGGAATGTTTAATGTCCAATTATCAAAAAGAATTTTCTGATAAATGCACTACCTACTTACCTCCTTGTAGTTTAGTTTTTGGAACCATCAATAATTTTTCTAATCAAGAATTTTTTCCCCGAGCCTGTTTAGTTACAAAAGAAATGTTCCCTGAGTACGGCACTTAATTAGCGCGTTTTCTTTGATTACCGCCATCAGTACGCCAGCTGGCGGCAACTGCGTCTGCTCAGGTGACTCGGCTGCGACTAAATTGCACCGTACCTGCCGAGCAGTAATAAAAGTAACACGGGTTAGTTACTCATGCACGTAAATCGCGCTATCAACATTTGAGCACCGGTGCTCAGTGCCGACCTTTGTGGTAAAGACGGTGATTAAATTTTACATTCTATGCTTGATGGCTGTTTAAGAAGCGGGTCCTTAAATACATATCTGTACTTTAGGGGGACACAAATTTGGTGGTGCTTAAACATTGTTTTATTTTTTAACTAAGGATTCCAAATAATAAATGATACAATTTAAAACAATAAAAAATAAATATTTATTTGATCGATGTTGTTTCAATACAGCGATCATATAGAAAAATATTGCCTGTATATGAAGTTTAAGATTGTTGCTTCATGGCTAGTGGTCGTTGACTTCATGCATCTTTTCAATATCATTTTGTATATTAAATTAAATGTACCAATAAGTAAATTAAGTAAGTAATGTCGTTAAGGCCATAATAAACTGATGTAACCAAAACGCAAATAGGATAGATGTAGGTAACTACAAAACAATCGTTTTTTATCACACATATATAAATGAATTACGTAACATAAAGGACACTAAGCACTTTTAAAAATACTATATACAAGTAGAATTTTGAATTTTTCTGAGTGCATTCACAGAGATTTCCCCATGTATTGAGATGCGGGAGCCTCCCTCCCCGGTAGGTGTTTGCTCTCAAATCAGTCGTTTAAATAAAACTGTTTCGTTTTTTCCCTCTGTCTCTGAAAATTCAATTCTCGCCGCTCCTCGAAATACGTTTAGTGACGTTTACTTTACTCATTGTACGGGGGTTTTCAGCAGGTAATGGTTTCTAAGCGTGAGCGAAATCAGAGATTTTATTTGATTTAGTTTTTGGGATTGCCTCCGAGATTGATTGAACTGATTGTATGCATCTCTCAGACAATGTCAATAAAAACTTATGAAATCGCAACAACCTCTAATAAAATGCTGTTTTTATACTATTTAGATTAAAGTACTATATCGAATTAATCATATTATCAATAGACTTGTTTTTGTAAACAATATAACTAATTTTGTACAGAATGCTTAATATATTAATAATTAATAAAATCACACTGAATTTACTTCGCTAGCATTAGCTTATATTGTACGTATTTTGTGGAAATCCTTACTTAAAGGTACATAAAAATGTATAAATCTTCATATCATTTCAAAAAATACTTTTAATTTCAAGAACTTTATTGTAATGAGTATCAATATCGAACCAGTATATAAGTTGTCTGATGGATAAATATTTAAGCTTTTTTTATTATCAATCCAGCTTTTCACCCTCCAGGAAAATCTTCGCAGGTACGTACGTAATTATAAAACGATTTAACATTTTTCCTTGTATTTTGTGTGAATAAATGCGTTTATCTGCTGTAATCCAAGAAGGATGGTGTGAGATTATCATGCTTCGTTTGCTTTCTCGGATACAGGATTAACTTGTATCTCGACGTTTAATATCAGTTCATCATTACCATGCCATGGTGTTAAAATACTTATTTTTAAAATTTTAATGAAAATAATAAATATTGGATTTTTTTGCCCATTTTTTTTTGCCAATTTTGAAGTATGTCATTTGATTTTTGATAAAAATAATCTTATATAATAAGCTTCAAAATATGAAACAAAATGAAAGGTAAATAATAATATTTTCATATCGAATTTGTCATTTGGTTTTTTATTAAAACACCTAACCTAAATTATTGCCCCTTCTAGTCGTATTCAATTATATGCTTCAAAATCAAGGTTGGTCACTGGTTATCAAAATGATCAGAGCTTTTCTAGGTAGGTACTGGCCATTATTTGTTAGTGTGCATTTACGGATTTGTTATGGTGTGCGTAACTAGGGATGTGAGTTTGCTATGAAACATATCGATAGAATTAAGGCGGCGTCGCGCCCACAGTATTGGTTGCATATAAATTGTGTTCAAAATAACCTGGACCCAGATATAGCCACGATGTATTTTATCCACCAAAAATATATGACGTGTTGTCTTTGGTGTATTTTATTCACAAACATTTTGAAGTTTAGTTTTTCTTGAGAACATTTATGGTGAGTTTAAGTAACCTCCGTGTACTTGTGCATTAAAACATAACACATATATTCGCGCACGGTCTCTCAGACTGATAGTTGGTGGCATGTTTTACACTATAATTGTGTATTGTTTTGTATTACAATTTGTTTAAGGTAAGAATTACAGGTTACTATTGCATAAAACAATCAAATAGAAATGTCTTGTTTTTATTATATTTGTATAAATCAGCAATCAGACTTTAAAAATAAACAAAATTTTAACATCTTGTGAATTAAATAGCCAAAATATATATATTTTTAATAACTAAGAAATACTACACAACACAATCAATATAAGCTTATGATATCATAAAACGCTGTTGTATAACTAATGATTTAGTAGAATTACAATCGAAACATATCATAACTGGATACTCAAGTCAAAAAACTAGTTTGCATCTCAGGCATTTATATCGTGTTTCCGTTTATTCTCAAGATCTTGAGATGATCCTTCTGATTCGTGATTATCAATGTTACATAATTCTGATATCCTTTGTCTCAGTGTTAATGGAAAACTTAAAATGAGAGCTTGTTTTTTTTAGATAGTTTTATGAATGAAACTATTTCCAAATCGTTATTGGGAGTTTTGATTTACTCGCAACGAAAGTTTTTAATAATATTTTGGAACCTCCTACTAATTTTGGTCTTTACCTACATAGTTATTCTCAGGTGTATTTGAAGATGAAGGTGTGACAAACAACCCTTCTACTCATTCAATTTTGTTACCTTACACATCTAAATCATCTTTCACTTTACTATCAACCTGGTAATCATATATCATTTCAGTTTTTGACAGCATTTACAGTACGCTGACTCTTACGTTGTACATTATTATGCCAAAAATAATTAAAACAAATGAAATATTATATTTTTAATATACATCATAAAACAAAACGAATAATATTATATATTTTGTTCTACTGATATTGAAATTTGTGTCATTAAATTTTACCATGATTTAAAATTATAAGACATAATGAGTGTCACTCACGTCAAAAAATTATGTTTCTATCACTTAAATCTCTCACGCGGACTACGTTTTTGTAGATATATCCGAAACAATTTTTCCAAGGACAGTTAACAATGTAACCTTTGTAAACATATCATTGAATAGAATTTTGCGTAAGATTTAAAGATAATAGAATAGAAATCCCCTGTCACCTTCACCGTGAAGCAATTATTGTTTTCTCACTGTTAATTTATAATTGAATTTAGTTTTAATTTTAAAAGTTGAGATCATCAAACGATACAAAATCTGTCACTTGTATATTTTTATTTCTTCAGACAGCATGAAAACGCTTTTAACTGTGTATACGATGTATTCTATTCATTCCCAAAAGAAGCTTGTACAAAGGTGTGTTACCAACATGCATCTGATTGTACCTGACGCTGAACAAGCTTGATATCAAAGAGTTGCAAACGATTTTAAAACTAACCGTGCGCCCCTTTTACTCTTATATGTCTGCGTTGAACTGGTTACCCTTGTTCAGTAAACGGGCTGTTTGTGTATTTTTTTGTGTAAACTATTAGCGAATTTAGTTTTATGAATATATCCTGTAATTGCATATTTAAGTCTTTTATGTATGGCTCTAAAATACATTCTTTATAGAATTTAATTAACATTATTATTTTTTTGTGAACGGTAATCTATGGTACCTACCGTACTTTGGTTAATCCATATTAACTCCTTTCTTTATATAAAACTTAGGCAAATATGAGCTATGCATATTGTGTGACCTCAAAGTGTCAGAAACAATAGATTTTCTATTCCTGGCGTTCAAAGGATTAATGAACATATACATATCCGTTGATCTTAATTGATCAATCAGCCTACCATCGTCCACTGCTAAAAAGGCCCTCCGAATAAGTGTAAAACATGAGTATGGGGATCGAATACACGGCAGTAAGAAATTACAGTCAATCTAAATAAAAATACATTTATTTATTCGAACGAGGTCCATAAAGAACACATATGAATGTCATATTTGATTCTACCTCTAGATGTCAATATGAATCGTATGAGTTACAAATATTATTTTTAAATTGGTGAGTTCTTTTCAATTAAGTTTATACGTAGCTGGAACTTTGGAGTATATAGTATAGTATTGGAGTCGTAGAGGATAATATTTCGTCAACAATGAAATTGATTTAATTATTTGAAAATTTGGGTAGCAGCTATTTCTAAAAGACTATTAGTTACTTACAAAAGTTAGAAACTCGTTTAATGTAAGGCTTTAAACGGCCGATAAAAGCTGTATCAATCGCGGAACTAATTTCGTCTTGATAATCATGATAAAGCAACAAAATAGCAATTTGCCCGACCATAAAAATAATTGAGTTCAAACTGCGTTTGAGCAATAAAAAGCGTGAAAGCAGGCCCAATAACCTTTAGGGGGCGAAACGTGGGAAAAGAGGCACCTGGTAAATAGTGAGGAGTAGAGGAATAGTGGAGGGCGATTAGGCACCGGCGCCGCGTGAGCTGTAACGACCCATACCGTTTCGGATGCTCCATTAGCAACATTTTTTAAAGCACCCATTGCACATTACGTTTGCCGGTGTGAAAAGAGATTCTTGTTTATGAGTTCATTGTTTTATGTTTGTCATAGGTGTTGCCATTTTTGGTTAGAAATACCAATTTAAATAACTGTTTTCTTTTATTGAACGTGTTCTGAATCCCCAGCTTTAGTGCCGTAGCTAGTAGCTCACTTCTCAATTATTAAATCACGCCGCTTTTCATAGATGCCTACATACTTACTTTTCGATATACACAAATTATAATAATAAGCATGTGTTGTTTTTTAAGATTTGTTTCTTATACTGAGCAAGAATTAATTTATTTATGAAGCATTTAAGAATTGCGGTATTATCATTACATAATATTAAGTTAAAAATAACCCTAGTTAATAAAAATATATCACTCTCTCTCTCACTTCAACCTATTGCAGTCCACTGCTGGACATAAGTCTCCCCATTTTGCGCCAGACATCCCGGTCCTCCGCCTTTCTCATCCAGCTTCCAAATAAATATATCACTAGTTTATTGGATCAAGTAACTAACTAAAGCTCTTTGCACCAACGATTAATATATCGTAGGTGCAAGCAAACTCTAGAGCTTTAGTAATAGCTATAGTAAAAATCTAAAGCTCAGCCAAATGCACCGTTCCAACTAGAAAATGAAGACTAGTGTTAAGGGCATCTTTACAGTACGCCCGGGCGCTGGCTAACTGTGAGTTATGGCGGCATTTTCTCCACCCTTATGAGGAAATACGACAGTTTCAGCACAGAGATTGTTAAGGGTCGCCACTATGATTGCCCAAAATTGAGCCTGCAAGCATGACCTGTAGCACTTTCATTAGGGCAATTGCTGGCCACTTTCGTGGACACGAGAAACAATTTGCAAATTATATGCTTTTATAATATTGAAAAAAAAAAACATTACGTATTCAGGTCTTTCTTAGGGTTTCAAAATAAGTAGTCATCTTTCGCCTGTTTTTTTTAAATACCAAGTTTGAAGCATCTTCACCTGATTATTGCGCATCCTACGCAAAAAAATATAACAGGACCATACTATAGGAGAGATGTCCCATGTTATAGGAGTGTTATATACTACCGACAGACAAAGCTTCGCGCTTATTATTTTTATCGTTATTATTTTCCATCAATACTATATCTGGCATGGGCAGTCGTATTACTTGCCATTATGTATGCGAACTGGTAATTTCGTTTTATGGTATATATGTTTTTTTGTTTATGTTATTAGTGTACAGGATGGTCTGGACGCTCACCTGATGGTAAGTGATACGCCAGACCATGGCAGAGCGGCATTAAAGGAGATCAACAACTGATAGACAGTTATTATTACCCTCCATCAATGCCGCACTGCGCCCGTCACCCGAGACAACAGATGTTAGGTCTCTTATACCCGGTATTTCACTAGCTTCAGTGCCCTCATCCCGAAACACAAAAGTGTATAATTACTCCTGTTTCACGGGGCGATATATGGCACTACGGTGGTACCTACCTAGACGACTCAGTATCGAGTCTACCACCTAGTAAATTAATGTGTTCAGAATATTTTATTTTATTTTTACTATTATAAATATCTGAACAAATGCATTGAGAAAAGCGCTGTCCAAATATAAAACTAAACAAACTACTACAAGGCCCATATGCCTTACTATAACAACGTCTATACGTTTAATTCTGATTATTGGAAGGAAGCACTTGATGAAAGCTTTTACAAGTGGAACAATGCAACCAGTGATATAATTAAAATACAAAGTTGTATTCATTTAAAACGGGAACGGTGCAGTATTTACGAAAGGAGGAGAGGAGACAAATAAAATAACTGTAAATTTTACCTCGGCTTTGCGCGTCTAACGTTTGTATAGTATTTCTGCAGAACAGCAAATTCTATTTGGTTGGCCGGCATCAGTGAAAATAATTATAATTTGATAATTTATAAAATCATAGCAAGCTTCGACTAAATCTGAGTAATTAGTCATTGGACACATATTTCCTAGAGAAATTGCACACCAACTGACGCAATGGGCAGACTTGTCGCGGACACTTTTTGAGCGAGATTGTGCATCATTATTCATATAAGTGGGAACTTCAATAAGAAAGTGTGTCAAAATCAAAACAGAATCAAAATTATTGTTGCCATGCTACGATGATTCTTTATTCAGTTAAATCAAGTATCCATTCGACGACCAGTTAACGCTGGTCTCTCGCGACCTGCAAAATAGGCCATTATATTATATCAAGGTTTCTAGTACAGTAAGAGTAGATTGTACTGCTGAGTTTAATATGAAATCATAGTCATTTTTTTAGTCGAGTCTATGTATATATGTTAGGAAAATATAATTTAACCGTACAACCGCTTGATAGTTTGACATCCGATAAACAATGAATGTTTTATAAAATAAATAAATACCTTTTGTGAATAGCTATTATTAAATGAAAATTAATCTATCGTCCTAGTACGCGTAGTCCTCGTTCAAACCTACAAAGCCACTCTTTCTATTTTTTCAGACACAAATAGTCTTATAATAATAAACTCATTTTACAATGTTAATAATCTAGAAAACTTATTACAAGTCAAAAAGATTGGATTCCGTAAATCGGTAGTGTAACCAAGGCTTTACGTGTTCATTATGCGATGTGCGTCGTCTGCACTTAACTGCAGCGAAGAGATACTTTTCACGTATGAAATTAAAACACAGGGAAAATAAAGACGTCTACAATACAAGTTTTGTGCCCCTTATTACTTTTACGGAATATTTCTGGTAGAATAAGATTTATTTTCTGAATTTAGAGTCTTGTAAAGCAGCGAACATATCCAGGAAAAAATGCCGACGTACCACTCAGTATTGCTATGTAAGTAAGGTGCCATCTTCACATTACAAAAAAATGTTGATTGTAGATACAAATTTGTATGATGAAAATGCACAGTCAAACAAATTTTCCACCCTTCCGGCTATATATGTACACCCACATAATTATTGATATAATTGACTTGAACGTTAGTCACCCTTGCTGTCATTGATTTTAGTTCCTACTGCTAAGTAAAAAAGTAGTACTAAAGTTTTCCAAAACCCCTCAACGATACGAAGTGGGTATTCACGGTTACCATCCGAAGCCAATACGTCAACGTGCCTTCCAAAGCATAAACGTAGTTGACGTAATCTTTTCCGATCACCCATCCATGACCAGCCATTGCATTAATTGTTTGACATTCGCAAACGTTCAACGAACGCGCTGGCCGTTTCAACATCGAATACAGTGATCAGTACTGCTGATATGAAAAATGTATGAAGTTATTACTTACAACATAATAACTGACTTACAAAGTGTCAGTCAAACACGCATAACATTGACTTCAAACATACCGCAACATTGCATAACAGTAACATCCATTTGTCGCCATGATAAAACCTTAACCGTTTCGACGTGCCGTGCAATTAGGGCAACGCATGGGTTGCAATATCGTCCCATTGTAGGCCGGCCGTGTTAATATTCATCGACAGACGCCGTCTACATGGGGTATAATACGTAATTAGATACAGCAAATGCTCCGAAGGTCTCTGCTCGTCCGCTGCCATGCATTATGCACGGGCCTAAATTGAATGTGCAGTTAGTTGCGTACGGTGTACTGTACAGCGTACATCTAGTCTAGTTAACGTTTTTGGTATTTGTTTATTTAAAATTAATTTATGGCAAAGGCTGTTATTTTGAACTGTTAGGTGGTAGAAACTTTTTGATGCCCTAAGTTATCATTGGTTGTAAAAAAACAAGAACTGCCAAAGTGTGACACATTAAAAACTGCAAAAATCAGATTATAATTGTATTCATAAGTCACAACTCACAGTTTAGTGTTTTAAAGAATTTTACTGTAAAGGTCTTATCCCACCAAAAACATTCTGTAAAAAATCTAGCCAAGTCTCGATGGAGCTGCTTGATTAGTTGTGTGTATACAAGGAGTTATATAGTTAGGAGGCCGTTGAAGAGTATACAAGGATACAAAACCAGGTGCTCCATGACACCTTTGCAATATTGTCGCCAGAATCGCCACCCATTGAGGATACAAATTTGCCACTTGAAAAACGGTGATTCAATAACCCGTCGGTTGCAGGCTTGATAAAGCCACTAAAGTATAAAGAATGTTCAACGGCCAAGTCACACAACATTAACCATAATAATAAAGTAATCGCAGTAAGGAACCTTAGACTTGGCACGTCTTTGTCTTGATTTCATTACTTTTTAGAGATAATCAAGCAGCTCCATAGAGACTTGGCTAGATTTTTGCAGAATGTTTTGGTGTGATTTTACTTCTCTTTGTAGAAACTTGAAAGGAATATTAGACGACCCATTGGGTGTAATGGTTGAAACGTCGGCTACTACACCAAGGTTTCCGGGTTCGATCCCCGGCAGTACCTATAAATATTTGTGTGAATGAACATGTCTGTTTGTATTGATCTAGCGCGCTCGACTTGGCGGGGGCACTACTGTGCCCCCAGATTGACATTGGATGATGCGGCCCACCATATTGAATATATATTGTTTAAAGGCGGTATGTCGATCGCTTATAGTTTGGCTGGCTCTTTTTGTTATCTAAGCAGGTCACCAGGGACTTCAGATCTTGATTATCCAAGTTTTTATAGTTTTCTCTTTATGTGGCCATTAAACCCTTAATACCTAATTTCAGCTCTTTGAGTTAATGGAAGTACTAGTTCTATTTTGATGATCATGAGTGAGTGAGTGAGTGTCTATTTGTCGAAAATGCGAAATTTGCTTTCGCTTTACGTCGGAACTAAATTACCTACAGACGTGAAATTTTGGATTTAAAGTATGTTATTATATCTTACTAGAACACAAAATTTCAGCGCTCTGGTATTATCCAAAGGTTCTCAAATGGGGCCTGAAAATGCGGCGAAATGGATCCTGTAAAGGATGGACGCAGTGTTGCTCGCGCTCGACTTGGGACAGATTAAACGTAGAACAATTCCTTAAATAGTAGTTACTAAAAAAATAGTGTTATCACGTTGCAAGCTTTACAAAAATTGTTCCAAATGTTACTGGTTAATTTTTTTTTCACCAATTGTTTGATTTAATATACGTTCCAGTTTGCCAATTTTTCAAGCACAAAAGTATATCTGTCGTTAATTGCAAACTCTTCAGAAATTACAGGCAAGCGTCTATTTTAAGTCGATATAACAAGGGTATAAAAATTCAATAAAATGTAAATTCTCCTCCCTGTGTCTGAACGGAAACTTTTAAAAGGAAAACCAAGCTATTGATGTGACGGAGGAGATAGAACAAAGCAGGCCGTAATATTCATTTAGCTTTGAGTCTCATAAAATTCGTTCCTTAGCTTTACGAAAAACTACAGTAAATGCACCCTTATAAAGGATATAACCCAATATTGAAATATCTTACAATAATAAGCGGTCGCTTGTGCTAGACCTAATTTTTTTATTACTATCAAATTATCATAGGAACTTATGACTATTGTAATAAGACAGAAATCAAATGATTTATAATTTCTTTGTCAATGTTAATTAGAAGGCTATGAATATAAAACGCTGGCGAATAAGGCATAAAATGGAAACTGATATTCAACAAATATTAGTTTTATGCGGTGAAGAGAATAAAGAAAATGGTACCATGCATTATCACAAAATGATACAAATGTGAATACTTGTTCTATCATATATCTAAGTTCCTATTTCATTTCATCAAAACTGCATTTCACTAAATCGCTAAAATGCAGAACAAATTACCGCTTTAAAAGTATTTTAAAAATAAATAATAATGTCAAATCTAACCGTTTAATAATATGACTTGTTCTCGTATGCCTATTCACAATTATTTTAATACCGTATTTTCAATACAAAATTAAAGATTTCGCTGGTACTCTGAAATATTTAATACTATGAAATGAACATAATAAGGTGTGTTTTGAGAAAGACCTTTTATTTACTTGTTTGTTAGCAAATGAATGCCTATTCGGATTTCCTTGGAGTATTTTCCTCAGCTATTTAATATCGTCACCGACATCAAATTAATTCTTGTTTATTTACATTTAAAATTTTTCTTCGAAACGATATTAAAATTTCGTAAAAAATTACACTACTGAAATCAAACCCGAATTGGCATTGTTTAATATTTTGTTAACAGAAATATCTAGGAGTGTAATTATTTTACAAACCACCATAACTCTTCGTTTGAATGTCGGGGCTCTTCCGTGACGTCTGCGCATGTTTTAAGTATATGGTCTTTTTCTTACAGCATGGACATAACGACCTAAAAATAGACCAACAACGAAATACGACGAAAATATTTGAAGCGCATAGGTGTGTCACCAAAACTCATTTATTGTTCCTTTGTATATTACTAAGAACAGTCATGGGCATATTCTTCTTGCTGCTTAACAAGTTAGACTTTACGCTGTTTTCTCCAAAGACCTTCAGAGTTTACCGAGCAGTGGCAAGCGCAGATGGCCCTCAGTTGATAGGAAGATCTGCCATTCATAAAATACATACATAAAGTGCAAACAACATATCGTTAGGTAAGCAGTTAGCACCCTCGCGTCGTCCCTCTGCAGTATTTTCTCATAGAGTCCAACAAGATTGAGCAGGCGCAAGGCGCGATAACTCACGGTTACGCGGCCCCGTAATCTCGCCTGGCCAAGCCGTAATCCTCGCTCTACGTTGTCTGTGTACTAATTTTTATTGTTTACTTTTGTATATCCTGCATCCAATATTTTAGAAAGGTAAATGAGAATGTAATGTGTGGCAGCATTTACATGCAGGTAAAATTGACTGTGTACGGCGCTTTCATGTAGCCTTGAGGTAATATATTTTTTATTTTAAAGTAACACTTCAGGCGCATTAAAGGAGCAGTTTATTATCCATCAATGCGCACTGCGCCGTCACCCAGATAAACAGATGTTAGTCTCTATACTTGGTAATCACTAGCTACAGTCCCTCATCCCGAATTACAAAAGTGCATAACACTCCGTTTCACGGGACGATATCTGGTACTGCGGTGGTACTTACCTAGACGACTCAGTATCGAGTACGACCAGTAAACTTATTACTAAACGTTATTGTTTAAGCTATTTGTAAATAATACTAAACATTCAATGAAACCAGATACTGAGTTTGTATCGTACATATTCTAACGAGTTAGGTTCTTTTTTATTTAACAAATACAATCTTATTTGTTTTTGAGTGAAAATCTTCACTCAAGTGATACCATGGCGCATGTTTTTCATCGCTGATCCATCAGTTGGTGAATACACAAAAATATGGTGCACAAATATGGTAGTGCCCATGCCAGACAGCAAGCGAAGCGCAAGAGTACACCATTCAAGAAACACTAGGTAGTAATACTTTTCGCCCCGTCCCTAAAATAGGGGTGAGGAGAGTTTATATGAACTTTTACCAATTGTATGAATTAGAACGTTAACATGGGATTGTAGAAAGTAATTAAAAGCCTATCCTATATATATATATAGCCTAAAAAAAATTAAACACTAAAAAGACTGCCTAACAAAACAAAAGAAACTAAAATCACACCAAAACATTCGTTTCGTTACTTACTTCAGATCAAAGCTTTCACATCACCTCCACAAAGGTAGGGAAACGGTGAAGTCATTCATTTTACTGATTCTTATTTACATATGTATACAGTCATCCATATGACATTGATTAAAAGTATAATAAACTGAAAAACATTAATGTTTAATTAAAACTAAGAACTCACTACCTAGCAGTAAGTACCACCAGTAAAATATCCAACCAGTAACGTCCTATCATTCCGTTTTCAGGCCGTTGCATATAGAGTAGTACATTTATTATGATATTGTATACAATATATTTATATTATTTACGTCTTATAGCGTGACATTTAATGATTTTAATATTATTTTAATGTATATGTTTATAGTATGATATATTTATATTTTATATATTATTTAAGCACCGTGTATACAGCACCGATACCGACCGTGCGCCTACTCATCCGGCTCACTGAAAATCGGCGTCAGGTCCGCTCATAGGGGCCCTGGCTTATGCTGAGTGAGTCCGTTTAGTTAGACGTCGTAGCACGTCGTAGAGTATGCGTATTTATGATGTTAAAGACTACCATCCCAACATATAGCTGGACATGAAATCATGCGCCTTCATAAGCTTAATCAACGAAAGGCGAAAGACACAAGTTATACGGCTTCCTTCCCTTCATTTCATAAAAATCTGACCATACATTTTTGTTTTCATTTATTTCGAAAAACACTTTTTTTGGCAAGCCATGCGGCGCATCGCATCAAACATTCAGGGCGCCAGCTGCAAAATAATGAAAGTAAAGCAACATGCTCTGAATTTATTTCCAATTCAAAGTTCATTCAGAATTAAGTTCTCTGCAAGAGAGCACCGCCGCAGCCAAATGGAATTGCCTTAACTCTGCACCTCGCAGACTTAGGAAGTTCATCTTGCGAATATCGATTGCCTACTTAGCTAAGCCCTTTTTAGATTTATTAAATTTGTTTCAAATTCTGTCACTGTAGTTTCGTGTTTATTAAGGAATACAATTAACTATTTTACTGATGTGTTGAAGAGTTGTTCTACGAGTACCTTAGAGAGTTGTAATTTTACGTAACATGGTTCGTATTTACTCTAAATTGAGTTTGTATTTTACAAAGTATTCATTTACTATATTGTTGTCATTTTAAATTTCATTTGTAAGAACACCAGTGACTATGTCTATATTATGTTTATAGAAATATTGAAGTTTCTTTTAAAATTTTAGCTACTTTTTACCCAGTTGTGGTAGTAATTAGGTTATTCAGTGTTCTATGGCAGGATTAATAAAGTATCTTAAGTTATGTCTAACATTTGGCACGTTAATCTTTGGTTCCGTTGTTACCCAGCAATTTTCCTTAAACCATTAAAGGCGAATATAGAGTTTGATTGTATTTAATTAATAAACAAATCACATAATATATATATATATATATATATAAAATTTTTTTATATATATATATATATATATATATTAATATATAATGAATAAATTAAGATTTTAATAGTGTCTGAAGTAGAAGGTGTGAAACCAGATTATTGTTGTTACATTTGTGAATATTTGATTGTAAGTCTGTATATCACAATTATCATGCCGATATTCTAAGACTAGATCTCCCTCGAAATCTTTGTAGGATTTTTTAATACAAAAATACCTAAATGTTTTTTTTAACATCCCCGTCACTGCCTGGCACCAAAAATAAACTTTCAGGCCTTTTGGTCGTTGGGATAGGTTCATAGTTATCACAACCTGCTATAATCTTGAGACACTTCTGTCGCCTGTACTATATTTATTATATTTTATTCATATTTCGATTTAGAAACTTCAAACCTTTTCTTAGCTGCCATTTATTTTCCTAATGCATGTCTGGAAAGATGTCGACTCGTTAGCAATTCATCTGGTTTAAAATCAAGAGAACTCACATTATGAGTTGTCTTCTACCGGGATGCGGGCCTCTATAGGAGGCGTAAAATCTTACCTTGATTAATGTAAGCACGTTATATATTATCGAAAAACGGAATAATGTGTCATAATTTCACTTGATATACCACATAATCCTTAAATCAATTAAATAAAATGTGGAGAGTCAGATTGCTTAGTAGTTCAGGAGTGGATAGTATAGTCCTCAGCCATTATTTACATATAATAATAAACTAGCCATTCTACGGAGCATTAACTATAAATTATACATTGACGCTAGCGTCACACCGTCCACGCAATTTAATTACGCTTAAAAGCACGTAAAAGCAATATTTAGCAGTGTCTCCCGTCGCCCTGGGCACCGACTAGAAAACAAATAACGAGAATGACATTTGATTTCCCAGCACACCTCGTTAGTGCAGTTTAATGCGGCGCCTGCAGCGATGCTCGTTTTATTATGCTAACGGGCGTCGTTGTAATATTTTGAGTACGTCACCGGTGGTGACATGATGCATATTTAAACAAAGACGACGCGTCGTGAGATTCGAGTGAAATTGTTGCGCCATTAAAAGCGTCGCTTCAGATGGCGCCACGCGTCTGCAAGGAGTACTCCGTTTTGCTTTTAATTTGTCCCGATTATTATTAAGTGTCGCCTTGGAGTTGGGTCACGGCAAAGTTTGATTGTAAGCGCACGGACGTGCATTGCAGCTTTGGCGTCTATTTCGCAAACTTTGCATTTATCGTAAATTTTGTTATATTATAGTCCATATTGTTCTACATATTTTTTATTTAGTACCTATATATGCATTATTATTTAGAAAGTATATTTCAATAACCTTTTTAGCAATGTTATAATAATAAAAACATAGGTTAAAAACCTTTTATTATTATTCATTGAAATAAAATAAATTTTGCTAAACAAGCTAAGCAAGCTAAAGCTACATAAACAAATATTAATCTTTATTTCAAGCCTCGCGAATTGTGTATTTTGTCTTGTCATACTACTAACCATAAAGCTCTCTGCTAGTTAAATAACTAGTAATACCAAATTTAATCTAATAAAACACAGATAAAAAATTATTGAGTGACACCGATACCAGATGCATCTGGTTGAATCTGTGTTAAAAGCTTCGTTTCTTTTTAATACTCTAACATGAATAAATTTTATTTGAGCGAATGGTCTTTTAAAAACTTACATTATTTGAGTTAATTATTGTTACTACCTATTATCAAAAGTTAATAATATATGTCTAATCAAAAAACATGTACATGGTGGAAGAGCGGATCATCCTGTCACAGGACTTAATAGACGAAATAGGCTGGCTCATGATACTGAATAAGGAAATATTATGAGAAACTGAATTTTTAATGAATCATTTTTGACATGTAAAGTATAGAACGAGTTGGTTATGAATGCTATCCACTCGTATGTTATCGAGGGATAAAGAAAAGAAAATGTTTATTTGGAGCTTTTGCCGATCAAGGGTCAGTTTAGTTTGTTTGAGAAATCAGCTTCAAACCAATAAAACAATTACAGGTGACAGTTTTGCATATAGCAATAATCATAATGCATTCATCTGTTGAACATGTATATTTGACGACCCATTTGGTGTAATGTTAAAGACATTGACTCCTACACCAAGGGTTATTAATTATTATTATTAGGGATATTTATTATTATATAACTAATCCCTGATGACGGTCATAAGGCTATAAATAAATCAAAGTTAAAAGGAGCATAGGGCAAGCCCAGAAAAGTGTTTGCAAAGAAACTTTCTCCCCGCGCATCGAAAGTGAGGCCATCATTGAGAAAAAATCGCCCGATCCCGATAGCGGGTGCTTTTGACAGTCGAGACGCATCGCAACCTGAACGATTTACATATTACGTGACAGTTTTGCGAAGGCCTCCATTGACTCGGCTGATAGACTGAGACATCGAAGGCGATATTGTTTTCGGATGTAACGCACCGTTTCGGGAGCCCTTCGATGAAGTGTGTTTTTATTTCGCTTCTGAAAATTCGATGAACACACGTATCCCGCCTTGGGTTGCCCTTCAGCTGGCGTGTAGTAGTGAGTTTATAAATGAGTTTTTTATAACTTTCCTTTACTCGACCAACTGTAATTAGAATACAGTGTGTGCAGTACTGTTAATATTATAACTATTATCATGCTTTTGTGAGCGTTTTACGCAATTTGACCTCTTAGAAACGGAAGGTTATCACAAATTGTTTGTAGCTGCGATATGTCTACTGAATTTGTGACTCTATCTTTATCTGAATTAAGCCACTAATATTTTTTTATAGCTAACAATGAGTTGGTTACCAAATGTGTATTTATAATTGGCTTACAGAAGACTTATTTAACCCATCGTGGTTCACTTACATGTTCCAATTGTTTTTGGTATAAGAAAATCATTGCAATTTAAGTAGTAAATATATTATTACGTTAATAAATACTCAGTACACATTGAAAGTAATGCGAATCATTTTTATTAAATTCGTTTTTTTTTTTGCTTTTGCAACATGTACGAGTATCATTTCTATGCAAACACCATAACGTGTGGACTTTTATGAATCCTTAGTCAATTATAATATCAAGTCACAATATAATAAACAACCGATAATCGATAAAATATTTTTTTAACTGTGATAAATTTAATCAGTCGCTGACAGGTAAAGGATTTTCATTTTGTACAACATTTATGTTTTTAACTGTATGAATATGCTGCAATTATAATCAGTATTATTTTTCTCAACAGAAAAATAAAATAAACACAACAGAATAACTGGGAAAAACCCTATTGAACCAATCTTGCTTCGTTACTGCAACATCATATAAAACAATAAATATCTCGACTCTTGGAGTAGGATGTTGAGATGCGAGCATTATTTATTAAATTATGTAAAGACACGTTGCGCCAGGCGGGGACTATGATTAAAATCTCATTATATAAAACGTTGACACATTCTCATAATATGCTTCTACGAGATAACCGCGATGGAGTCCATTCAATTAAAATATAAGTTTTCTTAAATCTATTAAAAGAGTATGATAAGAACCTATGAATAGACTGCAGGTGGGTGTTGGCCGGTGCCGTGAGAATCGGGTAAGATGGGGATATTCCAAAAGCAGTCGGTGCGACTGTGATGCCCCTCAGATAATGGAACACCTACTGTCTTGCTCGAACTGTCCATGTTCGTGCGGTTTTTGGGACCCCTGGATGTTAAATAAAAGGGCGATTAAAGTGGTCCAATATATAATATAGGTGAGGCAGATTTTATCAAATAATTCCGTTAGCAGGTCAGGGACAATGTACTACAGGCTTTTGTGGGTAATTTAATTTGTACAAATTTATTTCCTAAAATGCACGCAATTGGCCATTGTAATTTCTACATAATTACAACTCAAGCTGCAAAAACAGATAACCTCAAAATGCAGTTCATACTCATAAATAAATTGACTATTACTCCTATTTGTCAAATCTATGGCGAATCATTGTACAGTGTCTTTATTACAAGTCTCCTAAACTAATTCATTGTATTGAATTGTACTCATATAATGTCCATTTGATATCACAAATATTCTTTATTTGGACTGCATATAAACATTTTATAATCTCAAACAGTGCTACATAAATTAATAAGTCACAAAATCTGCCGAAACACCGAGCTGGCGCGTAAGTTAATAAGAAACCTAAACTCTATGCATTGCCGTCTGCTCCGAATACATTGCAAAGGCATTTGCTTAAACTAGTAAATATTAAGCGAAAACTCCAGCCAATTAGGCGGGCGTAGATTGCAAAGAAACTTTCCAGCTTCCGTTCCGTGAATAGAATCGAGAGCTTATTGGCTTTTTGATTTATAAAAGCCAAGCTTCTGTAGCACAAACAACCTAAACGATGTCGAGTTTTCGAAAATATAATGCTTTTAGTTATACAATTTGCAGTTTCGTTTTCAGCGTAGTTTTAGAGTGAAATTTTACGAATTATTTTGAAAAATTGTAGAGCCACATTATTTGAGAAAAACTACAACGTTTTAGAAGTGTCTAAAACTTGTATCCTATTAAGTACTTGAGGTGAAACGACATGAATCATCACAATGGACAAGTGTAATGAACTCAAAAATTACAAGTGTTAGTTTGTACGGTATGTATAAGTAGTTAGCAAATAGCAGTAATTAAAATATATTTTTATACTATAAACAAAGTCTTGGGATACAGTCCGGTGCGCTGCAGTCAATCGCACGGTCAAACAGCGCAAGTCTTAACACTTCTTTAAGTCCTAGCATTATTATGTAATGAAAACTGCCTCCGTAGTCGCTCAGTGTTGGTATAAGATCGCTGCGTGGTACGGAGGTCGTTGTTTCGTTTCTCTCGAGGAGAACGCATAATGAAAGTCACTTTGTTACATTTTCCCAGTTTGGTTAGAACATTGCGGGCTTAAGCATCTGATTGTCTGAAAAGAGAGATAATATAATTATAATAAATATAAATATCCACTGACATTCACACAGCGCCATGTTAAGCTGCCGTTGTTGGCTACAAACTTATTATAATAGTCTTTAACACCCTCATCAATGCATTAGGCCAGCGTGGTTATGGCCCAATATCTTTAGGCGGGAATGCCTGTGTCCCACAGTGGGATGTTATAGGCTGGTTAAAATTATAAGTAATCAATAAATTACGTGATAAATAATAAATAAGTATGAAGTGCATATAAAAAGCAACAATTATTTTTCATGTTACAAAGAGTACAGGACGATCAGGACGCTCACCTGATGGTAAGTGATATGCTTTACCATGACAGAGCGGCATTGACTGAGACCATCAACTGATAAACAGTTATTATTCTCCATCAACGTCGCATTGAGACAGCAGATGTTAAGTCTCTTATATACGAAACACAGAGGTGCAAATCACTCCTATTTCACGGGACGATATCTGGTACTGCGGTGGCACCTAGCTAGATGACTCAGTACCGAGAGATTATAATGTATAAGCCGATTAGTTTTTTGTTCCAAAGGATCCACTATTTTTAGTGGCGCTAACGTAACGCATGAAACACTGCAGCCTCGCTGATCAAACATAAACAACGACCGATATAAAGTTACGTGAGGCGGTGTCACGCCAGACTAACACAAATAGCTCAATTAAAGCCGGCCGATGCGTTCCGCGACGTCGCGCGACAAATGGACGAGTAATTTATACACGTTTCCATACAGCGTGACGTGCTAAATTGGTTGTGTACCTTATATCTAAAAAACATAAAATGGATATAAAATTATTTTAAACATTGTTTTGTAAATAATTCGATGTTTATCATTCGATATAATTTGATTTTGTCAGTACAATTTTTAAATTATTATATTAAACATTGACAGGAGCGTCGGTGGCTCATTGGTGTGGACTTTCGCCTTCCTATCTGGAGGGTGCAGTTTCAAATCCCGCCACATACCAATGTCGTTTAGAATTTTCAAAATTATTTGTACGTTTATCCGACGCTCTCACGGTAAAAGAAACATGTGCACGCCTGCGAAGAGATTCAAAGGTTTTGTGTGAAGTAAGTCAATCCACACTGAGCTCGCGTGGACGACTAAAGCCTATATTACACTCTATACGGGTAGGCTCGTGCCCCTCGGTGGGAATGTTTATTGAGCTGAAGATATGAAAACATTGACTCCTGAAAATTGTTATTAAATGCTGCTTTAAATCTTTTCACATTCTTTATCAATTTGGTTGAAGATTAAATTTGAATAATAAATCTACCAAAAGATACTTTGAATCAAAATTTAAAAAGCAAATAAAAAAACTCATTAAACGATATTTATAAATAAATTCTCGTTTAGGTGTTGGTATTTTTGTCGAGTATAATGTTCAATCATGTTTCTGACTATACATACGCGATTAATTAATTTTTACTAATAAAAATATATATTTTGTAAATATAACATTATGATTGGCAAACAATCAAAAATTTAATTATTTACCATCGAAAAGAAAACATCAAACATTCCGAGAGTATTACGCGGTTCGTTTTAAGAGGCATCCCATCACTGTTCGTGTACACAAAAACTAAATTTTCAGTACAAAAAAAGCGAAACTTGTTTTGTGTTTCCCGCTGCAGAGCTCCCTGGGGCGCCACATAATTCGAGAGCTTAACAAACGGCCGGGATAACACATGGGCTCCAGGAGAATATCTTCACCTTTCCATACTAACAACGAAATAGGTTGCAAACAAGACAGCTCGAGCTCCAAATGGAAATGACTAAAACAAGCGCGTAAATTCGTTTCGCCAGGTCTCACGTTAATTGTAACTTTCAACCATAAACTTTTAATTTCATGTAAGGTAATTATTATAACTCAGGGTACACCTTCAATGGGACGTTATAAACAGCCTTTAAAGGCTGATTATGTTATTTTTATTGTTTTATAAGAAGCTGTTTAGCTTGTTCATCTAAGTATCCGTGTCAATATTACCCTGCAAAGAGATAGTTTATCACTTGACTATATTTTGCGGGAAAATAAAAAAATCACATCAAATTGCTTAGCTGTATTAAATTACAAACATTGGTTTTTAAACACAAATACGACTATTATTAAATTTTAAAACGTAGGTATCTACTCTAAAATGAAGACAGATTTATAATCATGACATAAAAGCTCTACAGGCCACTGCTGGACTAGGCCTTCCGCTCCTCTGAGTCGTTGCGGTGATCCGAACCTTTGCCCGCCACACACGGCCCGCAAAAGTTGAGTTGGTTATGATAGATTTAATGTTATCATTTTTATTCCAGGTTGATGACCACTGCTGAACAAGGTCTCCCCTGATGACTTCCACGCAGACCGATCCCTAGCAGTCGACATTCATCTGCCACCTGCCCGCCACGTTGACAAGGTCCCCCATGACCCATCTGGATGGGGGTTTACCTTCGCTAATGTAAAGTCTTATAATACATTATTATTATTTATGCATCTTAGTAAACTCTTCTTAAGAGGAAACGAACGGCAGGAATATCTGACTTAGATTTTGTTTGGTATCCTATTATTAATGTATACTAATAGTCAACATGTCTAAACGAAGGTCCATCCAATTCGGTTCGGGCTAAACTCGCTGAACTGCCAGCCCCAGTTTGTCGTCTTCGATCCTCGGCTCTTGTCAGAACTTCTCGTTCATTTCAAACCAACTTCGCTAGTTTTCCGCCTGATTTCGGATTGTTGCCAATTGAACGCGCCACCAAGCTTTGCTTTGCCGATATCAAAGGCACTAAATTAGACATAAGTTTAGTATTGCACAAGATTTATCTATATGTCTTTAAGGATTTATTAGCGGTTAACTTTAATGTGTTTTGGGCCAATTGCTTCACTAGACAGTTGAAAATTTGGGTACTTTTTTTGCCACATGTATGTAGATCTCAATACGCTCTTTGTATAGTGTTTATTTAAAAAAGGTGTATCAACAAGTAATGTTTAGATTACTAAAACTTCAGCAGGCATTATTTGTACCTTAGCGCTCTTATTACACATGTTGGGAGAAACAAGCGAGTGGATAGTATAATTGGCAGAGAAGTTATCCTCTCGCACAAGCAATATCAGTTCCTACTGCATATTGTTGTTCTGCAGAAAGAAATGTCAACCACCTATCTCTCTTCAATACACTGCAGTCCACTGCTGGTGGACATAGGTCTCCGCATTTTGTGCCAGATACCCCGTTTCTTAGTGAGCGTTGATGGCTCAATGGTGTGGACTGTTGCCCTCCTACGGGAGGGCTAAGGTTCAAATCCCGCCATGTACCAATGTGTTTTCGAATTTTCGAAATTATATGTACGTTATCCGAAGCTCTTATGGTGAAGAAAAAGTCATGAGGAAACTTCATGCACGCTTACAAACGGATTCAATGGTTGTGCATGAAGTCGTCCAATCCGCACTGGGTCCGCGTGGACGCCTAAGGCCTAATCACCCTATACGGGTAGGCACGTGCCCCTCGGTGGGGACGTATAATGAGCAGTTGATGAGCCTGTTCCTCCGTTTTCCTCATCCAACTTCCACCAGCCATCTTTCGCAACTCGTCCATCGGGCTGGAGGGTCTGCCACTAGAATCTAACATCCTAAAATCAGATCCATAATTAGAACATATTAAAAGGTCTCCTAATTTTCCCGTGCCTCTTACGGCATTCAAAAGACGTCTGACAGCAGATTTTCTATAGTGTCCCGATATGTCACAGATCAGACTGTTAAAAAGTACCTATGTGCACCAATCAACATCACTGTAGCAGCCGACAGAATTTCACTAATACAAGAAATGTGTCACCAGCCCATGTTTGTCATTTTGAAAAATGGGTTAATTTTGGTATTTTTTTTTTATGTTTAATGTAGAAATATATAAATAATAAAAAAATAAATGAATATCCACTGACACAGCGCCATTTAGCCCCAACTTAAGCGTAAAGCCTTATGGTTACTAAAAAACGGATATACATACTTTTTTTTTAAATACATACATATTATACAAGAAAACACCCAGACCATTATTATGTTGACAGATGAGAGCCAAATGTCTTAATATGTGTTGCATTCCATACAAAAACTGGCTGAATTTCGACGCTCTTTTGTTATCAGTGGGAATCCGTCTGTTTTTTTGATACATACATGATTGTAGCCTTATTTTACCACTGCTGGATAGTGACTTGTAGAAGTGTATATTTTACAACATAATATCACAAGCCAGAATTCAGTAAGTTACGTATCAGACATAATTATTATGAAAAGTATACATATATTTTATTGAATGTTTATAAATTAAGATTGTCCACCATTATTATTAAGTTTAATCCCTGTTTAAAACATAGACTTAAAAAATACTACAGCGAATAATTTCAGTATCTATTGGTATTATTTTTATTGGTGAGACCATTGAAGCACTTTAGTTATGTCGTATCTTGTTATTCAATGCGAAGAGGTTATAATGGTATCAAGGGTAAGCGACAGCGGCTTAGAACAGGGTTTCAGTTGGTATGCTTGCGGTGAATGTGGCTAAATTGTAATGCATGTTAATATTTTTGACATAAGCATGCATCATAATTCATAGTACTATTGTAAAAATGGAACCAATATCAAGACATAACATAACATAACATCAAATTTTTTGTAGTAAAAAACTACTACAAAAATTTGATTAATGTTTAAAAATATAGTGTTAAGTAACTATATACTATACAGTGTAAAATAACAATATTTTGTAAATATAAAACAAAATAAACATTTAAACAACAGAATGAGATTTTAACTCATGTATCCTAGAGTAAAATCAAGCATATCTAATTTTAAAAAGCAGAACGTTATGAAAATATTAAAAACCAATTTTACTATGATCTAATATCGCTCAATTATTAGACTGATTTAAACAATATATAATTGTTCTTATAACTACGAAAAGTAATTTCTGTTTTATTTCCTTTTGATTACTTCGGTTTTTGCATAATTGCATTCACGCCATGCTCATTTCAGATTTTTCTTGGCTCTGTTGACAGATGCGAGCTACCTATATGATTATGTCTTAATTTTTCATACAAAAACGGGCCAAAGTTTGACACAATTTTCTTGGCAGTGAGACTCCGTCCATATTTAATTATACGTCCATAGGTTTTATTTAAATAGTATAATAACTAACACGCAAACATGTACTATTGAGACATAACGTATATATGGCGCATTGTAAAATTAGCAGCATTAAGGTCTTGGTCTGGCGTATCACTTACCGCTAAGTGAGTGAACTGACCGATCCGTTCAGAACTTAAAAAAACTCAAAACAAATTGCCTATTTATAATATATATGCACTTAAGTTAACCCTGTGTAAAAGTACCTGTATATACATCCATTTTAATACCTATATAAGGATACAGTGTTGACAGCCGTGTTAAAGTTTCCGTAATACGAGTTTATTTTTAAAAACAATGTTTTTAGGAACCAAAAAGTTATGTCTAGCCCCACTATGATTCTTCATCAATCTCAGTTAATCCTCATATAAATGTTTTCGTTGCTGAATAGGCTCGTTACTTAGTTAACGTAGCCCCATTTTCTATGCCATTATGTTTGCGGTTGTTAATTTGTGCCCTGTCTCCCCTACGCAGGGACAGGTGTCTCTCCGTGGGCCACAATAAATAGCTATTTGCCAGAGAGTGCGGCCGGTGTGGCGTCGCCCCGGCGCAGGAAGGTGTTCCAATTTGTCGCGCCGAATGAGATTGTCGCCGCTTTCTGTATTAGATAAGTGGCTTTACGTTTCACTTTACATGCGCCAACTGCGGTCTGGGTACATTATAAAATTATAAGTTACATTCGCCAACTGCGGTCTGGTAATATTAATTTTATAGTTACATTTTAATAATATACTTTACGGTTTTACGACATTGTACAATTCAACCTTCCTGTAAAAATAAATTAGAGCGCTTTGATTTTGGGTATTACACCGAAAATAAAAAGTTACACTTTTTTATAATACTCCTATTCATTCATATTACATTATTTTTCTTAATTATTTGTATTTTAACACAAATAACATACCTTCAACTTATCTAGACTGCAGCATGTTTTATGTTTATTGAGTACCAGTAGAAAATAGAATATATAGGTAAATGAGTTATCTGTGCTTGACACATATTATAAGTTACGTTAGGTTAATCTTATAAACGCAATTACTCAGTATTTTTGGTAATTGGCATGTAGACTAATATTTGGAGGAGTTAGTGCGTCCCCAAGCGAGGCTTACGAATGCATTGGCAATCATTACGTACATTTTCTCAAGTGGGCGCGTGTTTTTGAACTTTACAGAATTGGCTAGACGTTTAGATGGTTCATATTCTGTAGGATAAAAATGCTATAATGATAACATGAAAAAGACTATTAAACATACAAAGTCTAAATTGAAATAGCTTAAGAGAGCTTAAAGACGTACTATCCATTTGGCTTTTCGTGAGTGCTAAGCTAAAATGGAAGGGTGGGTTAAGTTTTTGTGACTTTCATATTTATAATTAGTAATAAAGTTAAATGGACGTATGACAAGACTAAAACGTTTAATAGAAGTAGATTCTGCATAAAATAAACCGAAAAGGATATAGGCAACATATTAAAGAACTGAAAATAACCAAAAACATTCAATGAAAATTTACTAACTAACCATAATTTCCTTTTGCGAAGATCAATTATTGGCGAATCAATCAAATTAACAACGGCCTAATCTATTCGCCAACTTAACAATAAATATAATATATATATAATATGCTGTTTAGGTTATTTATTCTGCAGATCGGAAAACATGAGAGAGTAGTTCCCATACTCGTACATGGATGGAAAGAATTGCTTGAGACGTACCGGGAAATTATTAGGGAGGCCATCGTCACAGTGGACTGTAAAAATAAGAAGAGATTTTGATTAAAAAGTTTTATGATAACAGAGACATAGATAACGGAGCGCGTTATTCTAATATGACACAAGTGCCAAATACAATTTGCTATAGCAGAATGAAAATAGGTATAAGGTAAACTATGTATTCTACAAATCACCGCAGATATAAGAATATAAATATAGCAAGGCTTTTTTGCCTCGATTAAGGTAGATTCTGTTCTTCTATCTCATTGATGGTAAGTAAAAAAAATGCTTGTGAACCTTCTTCTCTGAAAATTACAACGATAATAAAGATGTTGGAATATTAAGAAATTATTAATATGTTTGTTAAATTAATGAGTAGCATAAGTGTTGATAGAATAATAGAATTGTTGGATACATAAATTTTAATTGTTTTATATTTGAATTGCATTAGGTACAATAAACTGCAACATGATCTTGATTAATAGTAACTATTGAACAAAAGATTTGTAAGCTAAATGACTATGTGAGGTTACCTTTGTTTCTATAATTAATAAGTTTGTAATTTGTATGATGCCATCCTCTAAATAATGACATTTTAATGTTAGGTAGAAAGCATAATTCTGTGTTGTTAGACTGATTTAGTTTCAATACTACTTTATTGGCATGTGACACAATCAAAAATCGTATGGATAAAAATTCTAGTATGTAGCATACATTACTAATACGCTGAAGAATAGGAACCATCGCAAGCAAATTCTTTCCCATCATCCTAGTTTGCACTATGTATTGATGTTGTCTGGGTTTCAGTTCGGAAACAACTTATATCTAGCTTTTCGTATCAGGAGCGAACAGCACTGGTAAGTGCATTTGGCCTTATATCTATAATTAATTTACTACGAATCACGGCATTGCTTGTGTCTCTGCGCCATTGTAATCAATGTAGGCGAAAAGTAGTTGACGAAGTAATAGCTAAGTCACTTCATTATTAATTTAAACTGAAGTACTTCTTCGTGACACAGCTAAAGGCACAGTGCATTCAAAAGACGATAAGGTATAAAATTAATTATTGACTGCAGCTAAGTGATGTTAACAAATCGTCACACATTTGATAGCAATATTTATAATTGAATCAACGTAATTTCACAAATAAGCATATTCACTTTTTATGCGGTTTCTATAATTTATAATAATTATATAATAAGTATTATTTTTTCAAAAAACATATTTTTATACTGCTTCACACTTAATGTGTTTAGTTGTAAACTCAGAGACACTACTTGAAAAGAATATTCACAGTTATAACAATTTATAAGTCAGTTTAAGGCTTAATAGGGGATTATTAAAAAAAATGAAGACACAATAAAACATGTTATTTAGTAAGTTAGTAATTAGATACTTGCATTCCAAAAATATTCTAGCAATGTTATGTTTCACTGTATTTAATTATAAGAAATTGTATAGTAGAAATATGACTCAAATGCTATCTGGTATCAATACTATTGATAAAGTCTTTTGTTAACCTAATTTGATACTTTGCGTGTAACAAAATATTTGTAAGTGAACATACAGAAAATAAATATTAGTTCTATTGTGTTCGATTTTGTATAGATTGCTGTTTTTTTTTTTCTCTTTATTTGATCACTCAGTTTTTTGCGACCTTTTACTTTGTATTTTAAAAAGCGGACTCGGATGTCTTGGGCGCAAAATGGGGAGACTATGTACATGACTCAATAGGTTTGAAGAAATTTTTAACAATACAATTTACTATAGAAGTTGATCTTTTAGGTTTTTTTTCGTTTCCGTTGTTAATAGACGCAAGCTATGTTAATAATTGTTGATTCCTATCAAAATATAGGCAATTTTGCAGCTTTTGTTGTCAGTGAAACTCTCGTAAGTATTATTCTTACTCCATGTTGTAAAATATCACACAAGTCTTAATGAATATCAAAGTTTTGAAAAAAGGGTAAATATTGTGGCTTCGCTACTTTTCTCGAGTGTTCCGCCGTCTTCGAGTCTATGAGTTTGTTTCATGTGCAGATAGTTGCATATACCAGAATATGATGAAATAGTAAGAAAATCTATAAAGTTCAATTGAATTGCTTTATAACTTTACGTTTAGGTTATTATGAATCTAAAAATACGATCCGATTTCGTCCCTATCACTAAGATACTTAAAGTTGGCAACTAATCTAAAGTCGAACATTTAGAAGCTGCTAATGGTATGTAATTAAAGTGAAGCGAGTTAAGATATAAACAAAAAATTTTATTTTTCGACCCCCGTACCTTTATGTGGAGGTTATATATAGAATTTCGCATTTTAATGAAAGTTAACGCGGCACTGTAATGTAACAAAAACCTATTTTAATAATAAGACAAAAATAAACCTGAAGCACGATTGCATAACAAAAAGAATATAATCCACCTAAACATACGTAAATCGTGCAAGACGAAAGATATAAGGTCATTAACATATCACGATTAACGTCCCCACAGGGGACGAGCCTACCCGTATAGGGTGATAGGCTAAGTCGTCCACGCGGCCAGCGTTTGACGACTTCCATACACAACTTCGAATCTTTTCGCAGTGTGCATGAAGTTTCCTCAGATTTCTTCACGTAAGAGCGTGGATAACGTACACAATTTATGAAAACACATTGTACGTGTGGATTTACTCAGCTCTCTCGGAGAAGGCGACAGTCCACACTACGACCATCCGACGCTCTAATAAGGTTGATTTATATAAGTTGCCTGTGAAAATAATCTAAATCTCAAGTAGTCATGCTCTGCAATCTCACACAGTTACTCTATGACCCTATTATAAAATTCTACATAATCTTAAAAATAAAAGGGTGGCTATTCAGTTTATTGCTTCAGATAGACTAATTTTACGCGATTGAAATTGCTGATATTTTTTCCTATGCATAACCGTACTGTGTGTCTTGAACAATTTTCTAAATGTTTTAGGTGGGTTGTTTGTATAATTTATGATAATTTTGGTATATAAAAAGTTTCAATAGTGTAAAGGTAATAGTTAACAATATTGAAACTCTTTATGATACATTTAAAGGATATGGAAATGCACAATACATCATGCATTGATTAAGTTGTAAACTTCAATAAGCAACGTTTAATATTGTATTTGACAGCTACTCGTAACATCGATGATACATTTTTTAGTTACGTAGCATAAATCTTACAGAACAGTAAGACTGATCAGGAAGACATCGCTCTGCAAAATTTCTTCCTTTCCTTCCTTATGAGTGCCCAAATTTTATAAGTAGCGAAGTTAGTTGTAGCTTTGTTGGAGTACATGTAGTCGTTTGTCTGCGATTCTTCTGTGAATATATATACTTTTTCATACTAAACGGCGAACATGCTGGATAGCATTTGGTTTACACATAAATAAAATATTACGGAATTACATACATTCCATTGGGATCTCGCTCGCCAGTGGTTAAAAACTTTTAGGTCTGCTCGCGTTTATGAGATTTTTGTAAGTCTCTTTATTATCGAATATGTTTTGATGTCATTTTCAGTTTAAGTCTTGCACTGTGTAAGCTTTAAAGAAATTGGGACCGTTTTGTCTCCGGCTAGTATTGCTCGAATGTTAGGAAAATACTTGTCAGAATGATAATATAAAGCAAAGCCTCATTTTTAATTTGTACTTCTTCGTTGAAGACACAGCTAAGCATTTACATCTAAAATATGATACGTTAGTTCTTGACCTAAAGTCATGACTGTGTCACAAATCGTCAACATTTGATAAGCAGGTTTTATAATATTTGAACCATGTCCAGGGAAAAATATGATTTTTATAGTGTAGAAACTTCACGCTTTAATGTGTGAGTTTTTTGCAAACCACAGTAAAAATACAAACCACTGGAATAAGAATTGATCGGGTTTATAAAAAAATATTCATTAAGTGGCGTTTTAATGCTTGTAAGAACGCAAAAACAGATTAACTTATAGCCGGAAATGCTATTAATAGTTCCGGGTTATGAGTGTAAATATCTGTTTACATTTTAAAAGAAATGGTTAGGTAGTAATTGAAAATTATGGACTCTAATGAACGCAGAAATCAAAGTCTTCTATTCACTAGATATAAATGTGATTAAGTATGTCCTTTTCGTTAAATCATGACCAATTTTGGAAAAAATTTTGAATATTTTTATACTATATATAAGATTCAGAGTCGTTCTGGCTTTGTATCATCCTCGTTTGAATACCTTTTGTGTAGAATTAGAGTTGATAAAACATTAGTATGTTACGGATATATCTAGTAGTTGTATATATAAGAATTAACTATTTTCGTTAAGTAGAGGGTGCTGTGTATATTTTGATATTTTATGATATAATCAAACGAGAGGAAGCTAGAATATATAAGTAGGAAACATTACTGTTAAGTAGTATTATTTTCTTGACATGTTGTAATCATTGAATAGGATAAATTAAAATAAGAAATTAACAATGATAAGTTTTCTCTTCAATCATGTAGTCACGACACATTCTTACTTCTCTATTTGCACGAGATATATTGGGTTCTGCTTTCTCTTAGCCCTGCAGAGACTTAAAGTCATCGTTATAGATGGAGGGTACTGCACTTGGCATAACCCGAAAGACAGCTCCCTCCAGAACTATAGACTATTATTAATAGTTATTAGATTAAGGCCACCGATTCTGCTATATATTGACGGCCACTGACCTTTACTTACTGCTCCAAGCGAGCTGGTCCTTAATTCTCTTTTGGATATATATCTGCTTTCGTCATCCTAATAATAATTTTCTAATTTTAAAACTGAAAAAAGTATATGAGGTTTTTCAAAACTATTTACGTTTCGAGTCTTGGATATAAGTAATTGTAAATCATTAAATTTCAATCATTTATTAACAACGATAATCTGTGGTGTACACCTGTAGATCGTCGGTGCTCGTTGGTGTGTGTCGCTTCTACGGAAGGGCTGAGGTTCAATCCGAACGTATACAATGTATTGAATTTTGAAATTTTATGTACGTTAGCCGAACGCTTTACGGTAGAAAGGAAAAACAATCGTGAGGAAACGTCCATGCACGTCTGGAAGAGATACGAAGGTGTGTGGAAGTCGTCAATCGCACTGGCCCGCGTGACGACTAAGGCTCATCACCATACGTAGCTGGCCTCGGTGGGGACGTTAATAGTGATGAGATGATATAACTGTAGCAATATGATAGATGTAGCTGAGTATAAAATCTCATATTTGAAGAATTGTGGCATATTTCACAAACAGCATATGTTTTTATTTATAAAATTCGTTGCTTAGGATATGGCGCAGCAAATTTGTAAAAATAATAATAATAATAAATGTCTGCGTGTTACCAATTATTTTACAATAAATAGCAGTGTAAATGGAATATTGACTTAATTTTAGTATCATTCTTTGGACTTTTAAAAATATTTATACAAAACACATATCATGTTAGGGTTATATACTATTATCCTTCTTAATAGATGAGAAACTACATAATTCCTCTTAAAATTTAGCTCAAACCTAACTTCTCTTCTTATAACATCGACACAATCCCAGTCGCATCTTATTATTGCTAATTCGTACTTTCGGGACTCTCGTCGTAGTTTTGTAAATCGGCGTTTATCTTGAAAATAATATCAATATTCATTAGCTCAAAATGACTTAACATCAAAACTGTTATAAAAACAAACTTCGCGTCCATTTTAGTGAAACAAACTGGCGAACTCGCGCCTGCGATTTGCTAGGAATTATCTTCATATAAGTCGCACGACTCTTACATCCATTTCTGTCTGTTTTCTTACTGCAAATTTTCTTGGTCTCGAAATCAAAGGCCAATTCATAGAGCTACAGCAACTGTACATTAAACGACTTTCAGTATATCGTAAAGTGATACGTTTTCCGAGTGGATAAATTACAAAATCATCGAATGGATTTCTAAAAATATCAAAAACATAGCTACTATGTGTGCATGTTGACGACAAGTAACAAAGAAACACAATGCCGACCAGACTTACTCGTATAACGAGACGTCAATTTTCCAAGATGTCACAATATGTATCTGTTTGTTACTTATATTAAACCAAGAACGTCCAATAGGACTCCTCATATACTGTTTATATATAATGGTAGTTTCATATACATTATCCCCATACATATTAATGAATTTATTATAATAAATACTTACTTTGTATTTTCATTGTTTCATCTATTACAAATTGATGCAATTCCACAATAGAATTAAGCCACAAACATATATCTGTGATTTTTAGTGATTAATTCAAGGATCTTGTTATCATTGAGTGTGCGATCGGATAATCACAAAGTCATATAATATTGATTGTTTTTTTCTGTCCGAAGACGGCGTCATTTATCCATGCTACATAATTTTGGCGACACTTATTTATAAAGAATTTTTCGGGCGTAAATTCAAATACGTCTTCAATGTAACGATATTGTGAGTTAAATTTAGTTTTCTTTGTTCTATGTCCAGGTAATTATTATATCAGTACGTTTTGGCAATGTATGACTTTGTATAAACTAATAGCAAATAACGAAACCACTAACTTATCAGCCATTATGGAAAATGACAACTATTAAATGTAACGACGGTACTCTAGCCATTACGATAATGAGCTTGCTTAAGAATGCTTCACTACAAATTAACAATAGTTGAATCATTGTGTAATTGACTTCTATAATTCAATATTATCAGTGTATTGTATTGCCTGCCATCATTGTGAATATTATGCACATTTTATGAGTCATGACTGACAACTGCAAGAAAAGGTGCAGCCCTACATGTTTTGTATCTCTATCGGCTTTTTTAGCAACGATACTCAAATGTAATGAAATTAGAAGATTAAGCGAACAAACAAGGGGTGGTGTGTGGGTTGCATATTAGTTACAGAGTCTACATCTAGACTAGGGTTAACATTCGCCCGTCTCTCTTTTCTCTTTTGCTCTTACAGTGATTCTTTCCGCACTAATCAGTCTGTGGCTATCTATGCAAGATGCGGTCTTCAGTTCATGAACGTTGCTCCAATGGCCCATTGTTATCAGGTGAGTTGTCGAACTTTAGATCTTAAATAAGATATTTATAACTTAAGCGACTAAATCTTGTGAACTAACCCCGAGATGTCATGGTCTCAGTTTCATATTTGTATTAGCCATAGCTAAGCTTATACATAATGTAATGGAATTTTAATAGTGACTGGATATTCTTCATGTTTATTTCTGAGTATGCTTTTGAAGCTTATGTTAAAGTTGTAGAAAACATTTCTGTTGTTACGTATGATAAAGACATTATAGTTATTCGTTGTGAATTTCTCGTAGTCGGCTTCGCAATACCGTCGCTTCAGTGTTCATAGTTTGAAAGGATCATATTTTCACTAAATAACTTATTTATTGAGCTTACTTTGAATGCAACTAGATAACTATTCTTCTTAGAATTATTTATAAAACAAAAAATGAGTGCTTATATTGTTTTAGTAGGAATAAGTAGTAATTTATAAATAATTATATGGAATACAATTTGCATAATACGGCATTATAAAGGTTATATATCTAAGTAGTACTGTAAAATTTCACTCGTATAGTAAATTTGTTGAAATAAAAATAGCGAGGTATTTCAATGAATAATGGTTACTTAAGTTAGTAAGTAGTTGTACGACGTATCTAAGATCTGCTTTAAATGTACTTGAAAAACAAGATATTTTCCATCGCAAATTGGTTAATAAATACAAACTTGGTTGTAATGTTACTATTCCATTTAGCTTGCTACTTGCATAAACGTAGTCTCTCAATACTTTATAACACCTAATCGTTGTGTTATTGTATAATATTTATTATTAACAAAAGATATAAAGTTACTGTACCGATATCAGGCAGCTTAGTGAGAGCTAGATATTTAACGAAAATAAGAATTAACTATGCAACGCAAAAGATATTTTTTTATTTATATTAATAGCCGTCATATGTTATTCATATACGTGTTTAGTCGTAAAAGTAAACATGTTATTAAATTAATTATTGAAACATATTTGAACGCCATAGTAGTGTACTATCAGGTTTTCAATTAATAGCAGCTCTTACACACTATACAAGTATAGTAATTCTTACTAGTCGTTATACCGAGGTAGAGGTATGTTAATTGATAAATTCTACTTCGGTGGTTGTTTGGACATTTTTCATATGCGATGTGTTGTGATAAAGAGTATCCCATTACTTATAATTTGAAAAATATACTACTGACCACTTCCTTAATACAGCATAGTACCGTTCATTAGGAAATATGATTGATATGGATGCGGATATAAGTGCTTAAAGATGAAGGGATCCATACGTCCGGTACCCGGATAAAAGAGGAAGATTATAATACATTCAAAAACTAGGAACGATATGTATAGAACGTATCTATGCATTACGCTATGTCTAGAAATCAATTTTATTGATGTTTATAGATGGTGAAGATCGATTATAAAGTATCAATTTTTGTTTAGAAAAAACTAACATTTTTTATGAAACAAACAACAATTGAGTTTAAAATTTACGTCTTATGAATTATCATTGAGGTCAATCTTCTTCCCCTGGTTTGATGTGACTACATATATAGTATGTGGCTCCTTTGATGAGTCGCTGTTATTCTGCCATTATTTCCTTTTCCCTTATATATGGGCCGTCCTGTAGTTAGCTTGCTCGAAACAGAGTTATAACTATTGACTAACAAACATAGATAGCCAGTCAGAGACTTCGTTGCTGGACATTAATGATACGAATAAGATAAACTAGGCTCTAAAAAATGCATTGTTAAGTTGGTAGGTGTGAGATGGTGTGATTTATTTGGATTTATTCACTCGCAATTCAATTATGTGTGAGGCATTGACGAGATAAGATATTTAAGCAGACTTGTTAAGTATTTTGTAACGATGCTGGCATACATTATGTGGACCTTGGTAACATAATTAATGTATATTTGTACTACATTTTAATACAGTGCATTGAAATAACAGGTTAAGTTGAGCGGTGATTCTGAAATGTATATGAAACACCTCCTTGTTGATCTATATAAACGAAACACAGATGGTATTGCATGGATGCATAACAATAGCTTATTTGTTAAATAATAACAATCATGACGGAACATATTTAATAACGTGCATAAAAGGTTTGTATTGTATTGCTTTCGCTGGATCGCAGGATTTCACAGACGGGATTCTTGTGCTGAATTAAAAATATGTCATATAATATAAACTCAACAATATTATATAAGGTATTATCATGATAAAGATGTTTGATAAATAATTATTTTAAATTTTATTTATGATGTTTGATGCTTAAACGACATTTATTTTGCATTATATTGAACATTTAAAAATAAAGAATGGCCATCATCGCATATTACATATAATAATAGTTTAAACATAGGATTAATTAATCGATTTAAATAGTCGCCAATTACTTTTTAATTTAATTTGACCCAATGAAAAGCCACTGTAAAAAGTTTCTTTGGGAACTTCTATCATTATGAGAAACGTTGTTCAGTACGCATTCTTTGTTTCTTCGATGATGAGAGAGGAGAAGACGAGAATGAGATGATGATGATGAGAATTTCTGGATCAAACAATGTAGTGTTATTAACATCATGTTAAAAAGGAAGCAGGTATCAACATTCAAATACACTTTTATATTTATTGCAAACGAGTAATATTAATTAGGTCTACATCTAAGTATGGATGTATTCAGTTTGTGACACAGAAGAAGTAAATAAGGATGCTAGTGTGATATTAATTATAATTAATTTAAAAGCATTGTGTGTTTTTGTATAATGGTGTTTATTACAATTTAAATATTTACGTCATTATACTAAACATGAAACATGTTCAAACAAATATTTTATTGCGCGGCGAGAGTTAAGGGAAAGTTCATCATTATTCATTAGAGCGCAATTGACTCGCTCCATGACTCGACGCTAAACATTCACACATTGGAGTGTTCGCTGCGTTCAATCATGCATAGTTTAAACTTCCTCAACGACTGTTCATAAATTATTGCCTGAAATCGTAAAAACTTGTGACTCCATAGTTAACCAACACAAGTTTATTGACCCTCGAAACGAATGCGGTAAGGGAATTCATATGTAATTGAGAAATTTAATTTCAAATAGTATTATGTTGCAAAGCAATTTTCTATTAATATTAGTTGGAACAGTAAAATTACGATGGACAATTAGTACAGATATCTAGCAGGTTCTAAAAAACTTGTGCTCATGAAAACACTATTTGTGTCATTTTAAATGTTTAAAATGAAATACGTGACAAATAATTCCACAGTAATATATACAACTTTTGGGACATTGTGAACTTTTGTATATTTTTCTTCTGGGTATTTCTAAGCAAAACACTTAGGTTTGTATATGTTTATTGAATTGTACTACTAGTGTAATAATTGTAGTATTATAGATCAATAATTGACTCAGTATGGCCCTGTCGGCGTTGTTTGTA